>PVKM010012619.1:0-31408 GCA_004027735.1 Carollia perspicillata | reverse complement strand
TACATGTGAACTTTAATTTTTACTTGTTGACTTATGTATCTTCATGCAGTGCTGCAGTTACAGATATTTTGACTGGGTAAAGCAAGTCTCCTCACTCATTTAATTATTTTTTTCCCTGGGCCCTGTCCAGATGGCTTCAGTTGGTTGGAACGTCATCTGGTACATCAAAAAGGTCGTGGGTTTGGCCCCTGGTTGGAGCATGTATGGGGGGCAACTGGTCGATGTCTGTATGATTCTCTCTCCCTTCTCTCCTCTGCCCCTCTCTAAAATCAATAAACATATCCTTGGGTGAGGATTAAATATGTACTTATTTAAATATAAGTATATATATAAAATTTTTCTTGGTTATTCTTACATGTTTAACTTTCCAGAGAATTTGAGAAGTATCGTTCCCCCACCCTGTGAGAAATAGAAAAATCTCAATGGGATTTTGATTAGTGCTCATTAAATATAGAAAATAGAGATCTCTCAGTATTTACCTCAACTATATAAAGTTCAGTATCATCTTCAATTTACAGAGAAGAAAATGAAGATAAAGTTCAGGGACTTGCTCAAAGTCAGACAGCTAGTAAGTGGTAAAGTCAGTGCCTGAGTTCAAGGTTGCAACCCAAGAAAGAGCAGGGATTTTGTGTCATTCACAACATCCCCCATCTGAATACATTTTTGGAAGACAAAATGACAGCTGTGATCATCATCCAGAGAGCATTTTTTTCTGGTTCCATGGGACAACAGAGACTGCCTGTGTTAAACCTGTGATTTACTTAATCTGTGAGATGGGAAAAGAAGTGTCGGCAGTTTTCCTCCCAAACACTCTCCTGTAAACTGGCAGAAGGAAGGCATCGCAAAGAAGGGGGCACTGTTTGACAACACATCCTCCAGCCAACAGTCAGGAACCACGAATGAAGAGCAGTGGAGGTGATCTGGAAACAGACAAGTCACCTCCACTGGGGCAGCTGCTCCCTTAAGCACTGCTCATCATCCCTGGAGCACCTCTGCACCAGACACGTGCTCACACACCCACCGCATAAACCGGAGCACCTCACTCTCCGCAGGGATCTGTTTTTGATATCTGCCACAAGGCTTTACTACTAACAAGTCCAAATCTCAACCTTTAAACAAGTATTAATGAATTTAAGAGCAAGCTTTTCTCTTGTTTGGGTTGCCCTTTTTAATGGATTAAGAAGTCTCTGCTAAGTCAAGTAGTAGAAAGAAAGAAAATAGTAGACTTTCTCAACATCTGACATGCTTCATCCCTATATGCCCGAATCCTACAGATGACAGTTGAAGCTGTAGTTAGAGTCCAGAATGGGCAATCCAATGAGATAGTTTATTGACTGGTATTTTCAATAGCAAAGAATAAGAAAAAAAAACTTTAGTTCTAGATGTTAACAGACCAATCTGAACTATTTAAGTGTAACATTAATCTTAGCCATGCATGCCCTTAGAATCCAAGGATTATATAGGTCTGTGATTTATGAAAAATTCTGGATGGACCTTGAGAATATTATGCTAAGTGAAATAAGAAAAAGCTAAGAACCATGTGATGTCACTCATGTGTGATATAAAACTGAAACTCATAGATTCAGACAACAGTATGGTGGGTGCCACAGGGAAGCAGGTGGGGCTCGAAAGGGGGCCAAATACATGGTGATAGAAGATGGTTTGACTTCAGGTGGTGAGCGCGCAATGCAATATACAGATCATGTATCATGGAAATGTACACTTGAAACCTATATGATCCTATTAACCACTCATCTCAATAAATTTAAGGAAAACTAAGTAACATTTAAACTTTGATAATTTCTGGATGTAGACTATTTTCTCCATCACTTTCCTATACTTTTTTAAACCTGCTGATTTGTGCTTAGGAATTCCTGCTATCTGGTCAACATTTTCTCATAAATACTATTCCAGTCTCCTGCTACTCTGCTTCTCTGTTGGATAGATACAACTCCAGCAAGGAGGGAAGAAGTGGCTTGCTTCTGAACATCTAGCTTGTCTCTCCATCAGTACATTGCTGCTAGTGAACTAAAATAGATAGTTCCATAGTCACCCATAAAATAAGTATTTGAGACTGTGCAACCACAGTTCAGAAAGAAATTATATGACTTGTAACCAATTGTCAACTAAAATGAAATATATGCTGTATGATGAGTGTTATCCATGAAGACCTCCATTCCAAACATCTCTTTTAAGTGACAATCTGTGTACTTATATGAATACTTATTATATATAAACAGTAAAAGCTCATAAAAGCCTTTATCAAATTTATCTGTGCTTTGTAGGATCACTGGGCCAGCCGAGAGAATAAACACAGCATTTGTACTATTATTTTTTTAAAGGTTGTATTTATCTTTAGAGGGGAAGGGAAGGAGAGAGGGAGAGAAATATCAGTGTAGTTGCTTCTTGTGCGTCCCTTGCTGGGAACTGGCCTGCAACCTAGGCATGTGCCCTGACTGGGAATTGAACCGTGATCCTTTGGTTCTCAGGCCTGTGCTCAATCCACTGAGCTACACCAGCCAGGGCAGCATTTGTAAAATGAATGGTTCTGTATCCAAAACACAGTGAAGACTGACAAGTACATGTTTGGATGAGAGACTTTGTGGAGTTTCTTTTTATTCAAAAGATATAACCAAGCTCTAGTACAAAGCAGTCTCCAGTTAACTAACAGAAAACTTCCTTAAAGACTTTCATGTTTTTCAAAGAACTCACTTGCAGCTTTGATATTTTTATATTGCATTGCTGTTTTATAGTATATTGTTTTATAGTATATTTTATAGTATATAGTATATAGTATATAGTATATTGGGGTTTCTTTAACTTTTTAAGTTCTAAGTTGCATTGTGGAGACCATAGTTTACATAATACTTATTTTTTTAATTTATTAGTTTTAATGCTAGTACATTATAGGTTTTTGTAAATATTTCCGTATGCTTAAGGAAGATATATTCTGGGATATTCCCCAAGATAGGTCATATTTAAGGCCACAAAACAAGTCTTAATAAATTTTAAAAGACTGTGATCATATAAAGAGTCTTTTCAAACCACAATGATATGAAACTAGAAATCAATTAAAAGAAGAA
Organism: Carollia perspicillata; assembly: GCA_004027735.1. Taxonomy (NCBI): domain Eukaryota; kingdom Metazoa; phylum Chordata; class Mammalia; order Chiroptera; family Phyllostomidae; genus Carollia; species Carollia perspicillata. Next base: position 28,325 of record PVKM010012619.1, on the reverse strand, counting down.
AACAGGAAAATTCACAAATATGTGGAGATCAAGCAAAATGCTACTTAATGGGTCAAAGAAGAAATCAAAAGAAAAAAATCTTGAGACAAATGAAAGTGGAAATACAACATATCAAAACTTATGGGATGCAGCAAAAGAAGTTCTAAAAGTGAAGATCATAGTAATAAATGGCTAAAAAAAAGAAAGCTCAAATAAAAACCCTAACTTTATACTTCAAGGAACTAGAAAAAGGAGAACGATCTAAGCCGAAAGTTAGAGGAAGGTAGGAAATAACAAAGAGCAAAAATTAATGACTTAGAGACTAGAGAGACAATAGAAAATGTCAATGAAACTGTCCTGACTGGTGTGGTTGGGCATCATCCAGAAAAGTGAAAGAGGTTGCTTGTTCGATAACCAGTCAGGGCACGTGCCAAGGTTGCAGGTTTGGTCCCTGGTCAGGGCTCATACAAGTGAAAACTGATAGATTTTTTTCTCTCTCCCATTGATGTTTCTCTCCCTCTTTCCCTTCTTTCCCCTCTAACTAAAAATAAATTTTAGAAAACATTAATCAAAGTAAGAGCTACTTTTTCAAAATAAATAAGCCAAATAGACAAACCTGTAGCTAGACTTACCAAGGACAAAGGGTACTTAAGAAAATTAGTGATGAAGGAGGAGACATTACAACTCATACCATATAAGTACAAAGGATAGGCTACTATGCACAATTACATGCTGACAAATTGGAAAACCAGAAGAAATGGATCAGCTCCTACAAACAACCTAATAAGACTGAATCATGAAGAAACAAAATATGAAAAGACCAATTGCTAGTAAAGAGATGGAATTAGTAATCAAAAGTTTCACAGAAAGAAGAATCTGGACCAAGAGAGACTCAGAGAGAACAGATGAGAGCTAGTGTTGGGTGGGGGGTAGGTGTAGTGGGTGGAGAGACTGAGCAAAAAGGAAAAAGGACCTCATGGACACGGACAAAAATGTGGTGATTGCTGTGGGGAGTGGGTATAAGGGGTCTAAATGGTAATGGAAAAAAATAATAAAGATCAAATAAAAAAAAGCAGCATCCAGGACCAGTTGGCTTCACTGGTGAATTCTATCGGATATTTAAAGAAGAATTAACACCAATCCTTCTCAAACTCTTCCCAAAATATTAAAGAGTAGGAAAAACTTCCAAACTCACTTTATGAGGCCACATTACTTTGATACCAAAACCAGAAAAGGGCACTACAAAAAAAATTACATGCCAATGTTCCTAATGACTATGCATGCAAAGATTCTACAAAATATTAGTACACCAAATTCAATGGTACATTTAAAAGATCATACACCACGATAAAGTGGGATTTATTCCAGGGACGTAGGGATGTTTCAACATATGTAAATCAACCAGTGTGATACCCTACATTAATAAAATGAAGGATAAAAATCATATGATCCCTTCAATTGATGCAGAAAAAGCATCTGACAAATTCAACATCCATTCATGATAAAAAGTCTCTCAACAAACTGGGTACATACCTCAACATAATAAAAGCCATATATGACAAGCCCACAACTAACCTCATACTCAATGGTAAAAAGCTAGAAGCTTTTCCTCTAAGATCAGGAACAAGATCAGTATAACCATTCTTGTCACTTTTATTCAAGGTAGTACCGGGAATTCAAGCCAGAGCAATTAGGCAAGAGAAAGAAACAAGAGGCATCCAAATCAGAAAGGTAATAGTAAAACTGTCTGTTTGGAGAAGACATGATATTGTCTGTAGAAAACCCTAAGACTCAGCCAAAAAACTGTTAGAGTTAATAAATCAATTCAGTAAAGTTGCAGGATCCAAAAACAATACACAAAAGTCTGCTGCATTTCTATATAAAAGCACCAAACTATCAGAAAGAGAAATTAAGAAAATCCCATTCACAAGTCACAAGTGCATCAAAAACAATAAAGTTCCAGGAATTTAACAAAGGAGGCGAAAGCTCTACTGAAAACTATAAGACATTGATGAAAAAAAGTGAAGTTACAAATAAATGGGGAAAATATTGTGTGTTCATGTATTGAAGAATTAATACTACTAAAAGCAAATGTAATCCCTATCAATGTTTCATTGTCATTTTTCACCAGAAAAGAGAAAAATCCTAAAATTCATATGGAACCACAAAAAAGCCCGAATAGCCAAAGCGATCTTGAGAAAGCAGAGCAAAGCTGCAGGCATCACACATTCTGATTTCAACCTCTATTACAAAGCCACATAGTAAACAGAACAGTATGGTTTGGGCATAGAAACAGACACACAGATCAATGGAACAGAATAGAAAGCCCAGGAAGAAACCCATGCATATATAAACTAATTTTTGACAAAGGATCAAAGTACATACAATGGGGGAAAGGACAGTCTCTTCAGTAAACAATGTTGGGAAACTGGACAGCCACATGCAAAAGGATGAAACTGGACCTCAGTTTTACCATTCACAAAAATCAACTCAAAGTGGATTAAAGATTTGAACATGTGACCCGAAAAAAACATAACACTAGAAGAAACATAGATATAATAAACTCATTGACTTTGATCTTGGCAATGATTTTTTTGCATTTGACATCAAAAGCAAAGGTAGCAAAAGCAGAAATAAACAAATAGCCCCATACCCAAAAAGCTTATGCATAGCAAAGGAAAGCATCAAGAAGAAATAGAGGAGGGAGGGAGGGAGGGAGGGAGGGAGGGCAGGGAAAGAAAAGGAAGGTAACTAACCAAATGGGATAAATTATTTACAAATCATGTATCTGATGAGGGTTAATATCCAAAATGCACAAAGAACTGATAAAACTCCAAAGAAAAAAATCTGATTGAAAAATGGGCAGAGGATCTGAAGAGAGACTTTTCCAAATACATATGAAATGGCCAACAGGTTCATGAAAGGTGCTCAGCCTCACTAATCATCAGGGAACCACGATGAGATGTCACCTCGAACCTGTTAGAAAGGCTGTCATTAAAAAGACAAGAGCAGTATTCATCAGGATGTGGAGAAATGTGAACTCTTTTACACTCTCCGCAGATATACAGAGTGATGAGACCACTATAACAAACAGTATGAAGGTTCCTCAAAAAATTAAAAGTCCCTGATGATCCATTGCAAAAAATCCACTTCTGGTTATATACCTGGCAAAAATGAAATCATTATCTCAAATGGATACCTGCACCTCTATGTCCACTGCAGCATTATTTATAATGGCCAGGACATGGAACAATGTGAGTGTCCATCAACGGGGGAACAGATAAAGAAAACATGGTATGCACATATGGAATAAAATATTATTCAGCCATAAAAGAGAAGAAAATTCTGCCATTTCCAGCAACATGTGTGGACCTTGAGGCATTATGCTAATGGATATAAGTGGGGCAGAGAAGGACAAATACTGTAGGATCTCACTTATAGGTGAAAGCTAAACAGATTTAACTCAGAAACAGAAGGATTGGTGATTTCCAGAGGTGAAGGGTGAAAGGTGAGGGAAATGGGCGAAAGCAATCGAAAGATAAAACCTTCTAGATATGAGGTAAGTCCCCGGGGATGTAAAGTATGGTGTGGAGACCTCAGTGAACAACACCGTATCACATATTTGAACATTGCCGAGAGTGAATTTTATAAGTTCCCATAAGAAAAAAGCTTTTATAACTATGTGAGGTAAAATATGCTAACTAAATATACTGTGGTCATTTAACAACATATACATATATAAAGTCATCACTGTGCACTTTAATGCAAGATTAAACGTCAATTATATCTCAATCAAAATGGAAAAAAGGAAAACATATCACCACGAACTGTTTGATCCAGCAACTCCGTCCATTTGGAAAAGCCTGTTATGTTGCGGTGGTCCCTCTTACACATACAGACACATTCCGAGACCCTAGTGGGTGTCTGAAACCGTGGACAGCACCAGACCCTATACACACTATGTTTCTTCCTATAAAACCATGCACTGTACTTCTTCTCTTTGGAGAATCAGAATTATCAGCATCACTATTTTTGTGCTTTCAGGCCATGATTAAGTATTCAACAAAACAAGGTTTACTGGAACACAAGCACTGAGGTACCCCGTCAGTGGCTCTGATAACAGAGATGGCCGCTCAGTGGCTAAAGAGAGGGCAGCCGTGCACAGTGGGATGTGCTGGACAAAGGGATGGTTCATCCCAGGCAGGATGGAATGGGACAGGGTGGGGAACGGCGAGATTTCTTCAGGCTACTCAGAACAGCATGCAATTTTAAACTTATAAATGGCTTCTTTCTGGAACTTTCCACATATCTTCAACCAAGGTTGACCACAAGTAACTGAGACAGAATTCCAAACTGGATAAGGGGAACTACTGCATTCATATCTATGCTACCCTTGCTGACTTAGATTTACTTTATCTATACCGATAACAGAAGGGTGTTTAAGTCCCTGGAAAAGTCTCTAGCAAAAAAAATCAAGAGAAGAAGAGATTTTGAAAACTTAAGCAAATGAGAAAGTTTCTTAAAAAAAGAAAAAATATATATACATATATACACACACACATATATGTACACACATACACTTTGAGATGTGACTGAGTAAGAAATTAAAAGTTTGAATAGTCCTGCAACTACTAAAAGATACTGAAGCAGTTGTTAAAAATCTTCCCACAAATGTGAGATTAGATTATATAAACAGTTATAAGAATATGTTTTTATGGCGATCAGGAGGAAGGTCAGGGCTAATACACATCAATATGATATCAGAACATCTGAAATAGAAAAACAACTATGATACAAATTGTAAAGAATAAAATAAATAATAATACACTGAATACATGTATGTCAACAAAAGCTGTTGCTGTTCTGAAGGGCCCAGCTGGCAACCTGCCCAGCGTGGGCGGCGCACAGGCATGCGTGCCAGGACTATTCTGTGGGGTAGAGGTTGTCCCCATCAGAGTGGTCATTGCTCACCTCTGCCAGGAAGGAAGATACCTTTGCTGGTGGCTTTTATGGAAATAAACAAATTACAACATAGAAAATAAGGAAATGGAATAGAAAGAAATTTCTAAAGTTTTGGGGATGTGAAAATACTATTTCTAAAGAATTCTAGAAGTTCAAAGTTCATCCCCATTTTAAAAAATATTTATTTATTTAATTTTAGAGAGGAAGGGAGGGAGGAAGAGAGGGGGAGAAGCATTGACGTGAGAGAGAAACAATGGCTGCCTCACCTATGTGCCTCAACTGGGCACCGAGCCCACAATTCAGTCATATGACCTGACCAGGAATTGAACCACTGACCTTTCAGGATGCAGGATGAACCTAGTGGCTGAACTAGCTGCCCGATGGTAGTGCAGACCTCTTCCTACATGTAAATATCTCTTCCTTCAGTAGCAGCGTTGCAAAAACTAACCTCACTGACTGAGCCACTGGAACAAACTTCAAAAGGAACTTCAACCACTCACCTGGATACAAGCCAGAGGCTCATTTGTCCAAATCGAATATCCACCAACTAAATATATCCTCTCATTATGGACAGCGACTCCAGATTCATTTTGGCCTAAAGTAACGAGAATTAAATAAAAAGAAAAAAATAAATCCATTTCCTTGCATGTTTTAATTAACCCTTTTACCATGGAGGGATACAATCCCCCCGAGGCAGACTTGTATACTCCACAGGATTTGTGCAGCAACTAATCACTGCCTCCCAGAATTCTGAGGGAAGAATTAAGCACTATTTCTCAGAGAATGAATCTGTGTTGGATCAGAACCAGGCCATGACACTTATTGGCTAGCCCCATTAGTAAATACAGCATGAAATGCAGTAATAATAAGCCACTTGGAACTAAGAGTTTTATATTGTTATATGCCATACATTTATTGTGGTGGAAATAAGGATTTCTAGAAATGCAAAACATCTCTTGTACTACAAATGCTTTCAAAGCAGGTGTTTACATTTGTAAAGTAACAGCTGCAACCCCAAGAAACCAATAAAACGGAGCCATGCCCCTAGCATGCCCCAAATGAAGACAAATGACAAAAAAGATAAAGTTACTCCCCTCCCTTTCTTTACATACACAACAGTTTTAAGACTATATTAAAGTTCCTGAGCTGGGACCAGCCTGCACAGTCCCTAGATACTGACACGCCAACATGATGAAAGGTTCCTTCCCCATTTAAAAAAGAAGACAGAATAACTCACTACCACATATTCTTCCCTGGAGGCCATCAAAGAGTGAGATAGTCTCTTTTTATTGATGGGCTGACACAGGATTGACTCGCGTAATAAATAAGCTGCATCCTATAGCAGACAGAAGCACGGATCCAGGGACCGAGGGGCCCAGGCACCACGACAGCAACTTAGTTAAGTCCTTGTAGGTGGACCTCAAAAATCATTTTTGCAAAAACAGCAGCTCAGTACAAAACACCTCAACCAATCATGTTGGTTATGTGCTCAATGGTGGCTTCCCAGCAGCAGCAGTGGGTGAGTGAGTTGCCCACTCAGCATATTAAGCTATCTTCAGGCCCTAGTCCTGCCCACCATTCTGAGCCTGATTTTCCTGTTACTAGATCAGCCTAGAAGGGAGCCAGTCACTTGTGGATGCTAATAATGCAAGCTGACAAGGAAGAAGTAGTTTTCAACTCTGTAAATAAACGTCAGGAGTTAAGCTGTTCACTGCTTCCCTTTCATTTTGGGGGGGATGAGGACAGCCCACCCCCAGTGTAGCCTTGTCGTAAGGCTGGGATGGGTGCATGTGGCCAGAAATGCCACCAAACCTCTATGCACAGAACTGCTCTAAGGTTTAGTCTTTAGGAAAAAGCAGCCAAGAAACAATATCCAACAGTGACAAGTAATGAAGATCATTCGCTGGAACTCACAAGAAATGAAGACGAAAAGTAATGAGAAGTAAAAAATAAATTGCTTCTATAAGGAGTCGTTGACTCCTTCAGCACCTCCTACTTGTAGCCAAGTTCCTGTGAGAATACACTAACAGCAGTGGATTGCACATGCCTCCCTCAGCCGCATGAGGACATGCACAGAGGTCACAGGCCCTGAGAAACTAGATGCTCAGCCACCTGGTCGAGTAAAATTTTGTGAGAAAAATAATGTGCCCATTTCTAGTTAATAAAAGCAAGTTGCTCTATCACCCTGCCCTTAATATTTAGAGAGGGAGCTTCTTGCATCTCTGCTTTTCCTGATTTGCAGAATCAAGGTACTCGCCAGTCAACAGGTTGAAATTGCAGCGTGTCCACTGGTCGGTGTCTATGTTGTAGGAGTCTATGTGCCGCACGAGGATCCGGTCGTTGTTGTAGTCCAGGTCATTGCCTCCAAGGACGTAGAGCTTCCTGTGGACAGCGGCCATGGAATGGTAGACCCTTCTCTGCAGCATGGGGCTGCGGCTTATCCACTTATTCTGAAAAAGGAGATTCAGGTGAACTCGTTAACAGGAGAGCTTCCTGGCAGAGAACAGCTGTGCCTTTTTAGTAGTGGGGATCCTATGATTTGTCAGTCATCTTCAATTTAAATGTTGTTTGTATACTTTGAAAGGTATGGTCTTCTTGCCCAAGAACAAGTGCAGAAACACCCACGTATTCCAACTCTGTTTTTCACTTACATGAGGCACTTCTTGGTTGGGTTGCATTTTATAGGGCAGTTTGCATTTATAAGGAGAGCATATGAAATGTAGAAATTGAGGGAACTTACTCATGCAAATTACTTAAGAGAGAAAGTGCGCGAGTAGGTATACTGTCTACGGTGGTGTGATGATTAAGAAACAGGAAACAGGGTCTGCATCTAGAATGACTGGGTTGATAGTCTGCGTGTAACCATGAGCAGTACACTTAGCCTCCCTGTGCCCTCGCCTCCTCTGTGAGACGGGGATCATAACGCCCACCTGATCATAATCCTGCTGTGAGGATTAAATGAGCTAATACACACAAAGCATTAAGAATAATGCCTTACACACAATGTTCAATAAATATACACTGTTTCAAAAGTACTGTGATAATCACTGGCTACCCAAGGCCCCTCCATAAGCTAGGGTGAGGGCGGCTTTGCTGCTCTTCCAAAGGTTAACCTCTTGAGACCAATGAGCAACAAACGCCTTCACTGCTTTTGTATCGACCTCCTTTAATATACTTAAAATCACATTTTCTGTCAAACTGAGAAAAGTTATTTCTAGGCATATGTTTGTTTTGGTAGAAGGCTGAGTTTTATATAACTTTGGGGAATTTTTGGCTGGAGGTTACTCGTGAGAAATGTGTGCGGACTCCTCTGACAGTAACATTCCTATTTAAAATATGTAAAATTAGATAAAAATAAAATGTGACTACAATTTTAAATTTCAACTAAGTAATGGACAGGTAAGTAAACCTAACCATTTCTTTCTACATAAACACAAAATATATAGGGACAACCCAAGATGCCTTTTTGCCAAGAAAAATTTGGATTTCAACTAGAAATCATATGATGTTTTGCATACACAGAATTTCACCAGTTCACAAAGCTGTAAAGGAAGAAGGGGAAAAAAAAGGAAGAAGGAAAAAATGTTTTGTATAAATATCGGTCCATTGACTAAAGGCATATCTGCTAGCTCATTTCTAATTTCTTTAATTTTAAAGATACACTTGAGAAAAGGAGAAAAAACGAAAGTGGTTTGTACAGTTTGAAACACATTTATCTGCTTCTTTTTCATCATGTCATAATAAGAATCTCCTTCCAATTAAATGTCTTCTTTAATAAAATAGTCACCCTTTTCTTTCAGGTACTCTGCTAAGAAACATCTTCAACACACTGCAGATGAGTGGATTTAACTCAAAACTCTGGTGGTAGTTTTCGTAGGGTGCTTTCTCTGCAGCAGCCCGTTACATTAGCAGTCCGGTCCCCTGCCCTGGGACTGTAGACTCCATCTGGTTTGCAAAGCCTGCCTGCATCCCCTGATTATATCTTTAGCTTCCTTCACTGCCGTGCCTGCCAGGTGAGCTGACAACCGCTGCAAAGGCAGAGAAACAGAGAGGCCTGGTGGGGTCATTCCTAATAAGCTAGCATGTGAATACTAATCAGTGGTGGGGAAGCAGAGGTCACCCCAGCCTGCCTGTTGGCAGGTAGGGATGTGCTCTGTGGCAGATGGCAGGCATTATCGACTCTCCACAAAGGCCTGGAAGAGAAATAAGCACCAGGGCTGAATGATAGAATTATTGAGATTCTGAGCAAGATGCAAGCAGATGTGATGTTTGCCAGGACCCAGCGTAAACAATACGCCAGCAGAATTTTAAAAAAGAGCATGTGTGTACAAACATGAAACAGAAGTCATTTGAGAAATGTTAACACCTTCTTCCTCTTTAACCACGTGTGCACTGAACTCCAGCAATTGCCATTAATGATCCCTCCTGAGACATCTGGCCCATGAACACGTGGTCTCGGAAATCTACAGCTTCTAAAGACATCAGGAAACACACTTGCAAAGGCAGAAATAGCTTCGTTAAATTCAGAATTAGGTAATTGTTAAAATAAAAAGATTCCAAACAGACGGAGGTCACTTTGGACATACATTTGGTGGCCAACCTGTTGTTTCATGTTCCCCTACCTTCAGCTGGTGAATCCCCAAATTAAATCACTCAGAATATTGTCATAATCATGAAAAATACTTATATTACCAAAATCACAGAAATAGCATCTATCAGCAAGTATGTGCCAAAGTCACAGACATTTTGGTAGAAGAAAAGAGAATAAAAATAGTTCTTCTTTGGGGAAAAAAGACACTATGTGTGCATGAGAAGTGGACGGAGGAGGGACAGGCCACCTCAAAGTGCTTCTGGTTCCTCACCTAGCTCCCGGATGAAAAACAAACTTTTCAGATACTTCTACTTCGTACTTGTCCGAGACACTGTTCTAGGACATTCTGGCTATAATGAGTTAAATAAAAGTTATTTTATTTCAGAATAATGAAACCATAAGCATGCCCCTCAGCCTTCTCCCCCACTCTTGGAATGGCATGCCTTCTAAGAAGACACAACAACAAGACAATTCAAATCCTTTCTTTGGATGCCTCTGAATATGAACAGCTACTTGTGATAATGGAAACAGAAGGCATTGAACTCATCAGTAGATTTTCCCTTTTCTTCTATAGTGTGTAAAACTCTGAAAGAGTTAAGCATTTTGTATAGCATAAAACTAAAGGACGTGAAATTTTATGAGCAAACAAAAGCAGGGGAACAAAAAGCAGTTTATCCAGATGCTTCCTATTTTCTATATAGGTTTAACATGCATGTGTGTGTATATTTGGCATTCCAGCTACTAATTACTGTGGAAATCCTTTAAAATTCACTTTATTAAGGTAATGAGCTTTTCTTATATGATTCTTACCTGGTTAGGTTCATATACCATTAGTCTGTTCTGATATTGGGCGGTGTTAGTTACTCCACCTGTAATGGATTAACATGTGTTACAGCTTTCATGAATAAGAAATAGGATATTCCAACATAAGAATGAGATACAATTAAAGAAAAATTAGCTACTGCTGAGGATCTGTTTGCATACCCTTGTGGTGAACCCGTCGCATAATTAAGAAGCTTATTGTTGAAGCAGTTTCATTTTCCAGAAACACTGTAGAAGCAATCCAGTGGAGAGCAAGCAACAAGTATGCCAAGATTAGCAAGAAGTCCCAGTTCTGACAAGCTGCTCTGAACGGAGGGGGGCAGGGGCTGACGTGCGCGGAGGGAGTGGGGCAAACACGACACAGAGGCAACTCTGTGTCATCTGTGCCGGGGACGTAGTTACACGGAAAAGTCTTGTCTTGAGCTAAACTGGCGACTTTACAGCTCTAACCTTCTATCTACCAGCACAGTGATGTCTTGATATTTATTTAGGGGAACTATCTAAGAACTTATCTAAGAGAAGACATTACTTATCAAGAGAAATCTAGAGGCGGTGCTATCCAACAGAGTATAACAAGAGCCACAGACGTGAGCCACACATGCAACTTCAACTTTCCCAAGAGCGACATTAAAAACAAACCGTGAAATTAAACTAATACACATTTTATTTCACTCAAAGCACTGCCTTTTCAACTTGAAGTGAATATAAAAATTGAGATATGTCATATGTTTTTCACACTAGGTATTAAAAGCCCAGTGTGTATTTGACATAGCATAGCTCAGCCCAGCCTAGGCGCATTTCAAGCGTGCAGTAAGCCGCATGCGGCTGCCGGCTACCCCCTGGACAGCAGTCTAGACTGCTGCGGTGCCGCCGCTGCTGTCCTCAACGGTTCTGGAGCCCTCTTGACAATGGCTTAGATCCGAAAATCTTGAGACCTTCTACTTAATCAAGAACCACTAAAAAGTCATTGCACACTTAGCTAAGTTTCTCATACTTCTTTTCATGTTTGTGGTATACATTGAGCCCTACAAAAGCCAGAAATAATTGATTCTACTTTAATTTTTACCATGCAGTAGAAAGACTAAAAAACAATTTACAAAGCAGCAAACAGAAAATAATACATTATTAAATGTTAGGTAATAACAGAAATATAAGAACCAACCTCCCAAATTCTATCTTTAGAAATATTGCCTCATATATAGTACTAGATACTGTTGTAAAAGGCATTCTAATTTTAATGAGTATCACAAAGAAGCAGCTACTGTTGCAATAAATACCTAAAATTGAGCCAAACTAAAATGTTTTCTATGGACATTTTTTTGAATTTAATAAATGAGTATTGTTACAATATTGTCCAAGACAGCCTTAACGCCCCCCTCAGCTTGACTAAATTTTAGACAGGCTCCTTCCTGCCTCTAGGTCCCTGACCTCCCTGTTCTTATAGCATTACTTTAGAAAAATTTTAATTATAAATTCTGTCTCTGCCTCTTTAAGATGTAAATCATTTAAGAAAGCTTCTTGCAAGTTTTAATCTGAGGAATATCCTCCTCAACGTCCTGGGAGCTATCGCACTGAAGTGAAGAGAAAGCCCTACCTCCCACTTCCTATGCAGGGTAGAAGCCTAACTTACGGTAGGGGCCAGTCGCCAAACACAAATGGTCTAATCATGGAGAACAATGCTTACAAGCTCAGGGATAACTGAACATGCTCAGCACATGTCACTGATCAACCTTCCACCAAAAGTCCTTCGGTACTTTTCCACTGGCTCATCCCAGTGCTTAAAAACCCTCTTGCTTCTTGTTTTTCAGAGGAGTTTATTTCAGACTGCATGTTGGTCTCTCTCCAATAGTGCAATAGTCTTGAATAGAGTTTCCCTTGTCTATTTGACTTTGTCCATTATAATTTTTGCTTTGACAGTTCCAGTACTTTGAACAGGTCACCACCATCAATTCCATGGCCAGGAGTCAAGTCAACCAGAATTCAGAGGATTAATGCATAATCCTCAACTGAGCTGGAATAATCAATCAATTCTAATGGTTACATAAAGGGGAGAGAACCTGTCCAGGTCAATCATTACTCTCTCATTCAACTCTAGTAAGGAGATTATATCTTTCATGTAATTGACCATGACTATTATTAACAGGAGAGCTTTAAAAAAAATCTCTCTGAAGCTTGCAACTACTTTTCAAGCTCAACAAAGAGCTTTTTCTATGGAGGAAATCCAAATAACAGACAATGAGCTTCCTGACCTCAAAAAGAAAGTCTTTCCCATATTACGCATTGAATGTCCCATTTTAAAAATGAGGCCCTGGGCAGGTAGCTCAGGTGGTTAGAATGTCATCTTGATTTGCCCAGGTTGTGGGTTCAATTCCTGCCCAGGGCACACAGAAGAATCAATCAATGAATGCACAAATATCCGGAACAACAAATTTCTCAATCTCAATCTGTCTCTTTCATTCTCCCTCCCTCCCCCTCCCCCTTCTCTCTCTTTCTCTAAAAAGTCAATAAACTGAAAAAAAAAAAAGAAAGAAAACATTCAGGAAAGCTGAAGCTGAAGTGCCTACCTGGAGTCAGAATGTATTTCAAAATAAATACAGAGGTATGTTTGCTTTTTCCTCCCAACCTTCCTTTTCTTATCTGATTAAAAACTGAATGTCCAATAATTCTTTCTACACAAGAATAATCAAACCTATTGAGACCTCACAAGTCTTCAGTGTTAAACTGATTGCCAAGTTCTGATCTGGGCCATAACTGCCAGATTAATGTCCAGCTCACCTGTAATCATTTCTCCAAATGAGAGGGAACAGAGGGCAAAGCTCCCACCCACTATTTCAAAAACTCTGGTGGTTTATCTACTTGTTTGAGAAATATGGGACAGAATTAATATCTACTGCAGTAAACTATCTGTTTATGACACTATTTGAAAATATTTACACTACTATATGCATCAGACTCTGCCCATTATAGATTAAATGCACAACCAATGGATTAGAATGTAGCTATTACATCCTCTCTCCCAAGCAGGGCACACAGTTTATCTTTATGCTCTTCAGAATTATTATTTACTGTCTTCCACAGATGCACCAGCTGCATTATAACATAGTTTTTTTAATCTGCACTCAGTAATTAGATTCCTTACCCTTACATACAAATTTTCACTCACATGACAATGTTTAGAAGTGAGATACTGTTTTACTAGTTGAGAGTAAAAATAGAAGTCCTACTTGGTTATTCGGTTGATTATTTCTAGAATGTTAAACCACAGGAGGTGCCTAAGAAACCTAGTGCTGTAACTTTTGCCAAGTCCGGATTGCAAGGGAAAGCCTTAAAAATTGGTTTTATTGCATTTCCCCTTTGAAATAATTTACAAATGAGCATGTAAATAAAAACAATTTCTTCTCAGTACAAAAATAAGTTTTTAAAAAAGGGCCCGACTTTGCAGTCCGCATTTCTCCAGCAGTGTTCCTCACGTGCCGAGCTTCAGCATTGCATTCCCTTCACATAACCCTCCTCGCTTTCAGATCAATCTGCTGAAATGAGATGCTCAGGATTTGCATACAGATTTGACTATACAAAAATAGATATGGAATTAATAACAGTCTCTATATGTTTTAATTTCTCCTAGACTGGAGTACCCTTGCCTGCAGCAGTATTCCTGGCTTTGAAAGTCATCAAGCTGATTTGTCTGCTCTGGGTTATGATGCCACATGCTGCTACCCTGTCCCTTGCAATCAAAGACTTGCAAAGATAGATTCCATGCCATCCAGTATATTTTATAGATTGGCAGTTTTGATCTCCCTCCCCCACCCCGGGGGGAGGTAATCTGCATCTTAACAGCTTTCTATAGATACATCTGTCATTAAATATGCCATTTTGTATCAGCATCCATTTTGAAAGCCAAGTTTTCCCTAACTTTGAAGTGCCACAAAGTTAAGACTTTCAGCCAAAATTGAAAATGGACAGCCCTGTCTTATACTTCTGCACTGTGACTTAAAGATATATTGCAGGTTCCCCCAAAGTCAAATAAGTCTTTAAAAACTGCCAGAAGGAATGAAAAGTTACCACCATGCTACCAGCAGTGAGCAATGCTTTCTATCATCAAGACAAGAGTAAAGCATTTTTCTTAAGCTTCCCTGTTCAACTCCCCACAAATGTTGTGACAAATGGATGAATACGTGCAGGAGAGAGGATGACACGTGACTGCCAAACAAGCGATCTTTGTCTCCAGCACTGAGAATTCACTGGCTCCCCAAACTCACTGTGTTCAAGAGCAACTGGTCAATGCTGACGGTGCCTGTAAAATAGCGTGTATAGCAAAACCATCTTTCAATGTATGTCGATCAGGATAGGCCAAGTCTGGGAGCCCGGCTAATTTTTTTTCAAGGACAGAAAATATGTCTGTTGATGAAGTCCTACACTAGTGCAGTACTAGTACCCTTGCCAGGGTGAGCAAGATGTGGAGAACTGAATGTGCCCATGCTCTTGGGGCAGGTGCTCCAGGCTGGAACTCTGCGGGGCAGTTCAGGGTTGTGGAAAAAATCTCGAGGTCTCTGAAAGACCCCGGGAGGCCTGCTTCACACTAGTGGGGACGGGGGTTGGGGGTGAGGGGGAGCTTCTGGACAGGCTGTGGTATCAGCAGACTCCTTTATGACTCTGTCCTTGAAGGAATCATGTAACACAGCCAAACTTAGGTTCCTTATAATCAACATGGAGATGATGAAGTCTCTCTCGTTGATTTTTGATGAACTACACAGTGTATGGTATAGAGGCAAGCTACAAAGGGAAGTTTACTAGAATACTGTACTCATTTGTTTATGGAAATTTCTTACCATTTCCATAAAAGGTATAAATGAATATATATGGAATGTTGAAAAATAAGTGTGGAATACTGAGTTAATAATGAATGAATTCTGCAGTCTGAAATAGATTTCTTATAACTTTGTTTTTTCTAATAAGCAGAGTTACTGGCTGGCTGATTAGGATATCAAGACTTTTTCCTTCTTTAGTAGTGTAAGCATCTCCTCTATAAACTTGCTCCACTTCTCAAAAGACTAAAACTTCACACTTACAATCTAATTATCAAAAGAATGGCCTGGCATTAGGTGAGAGTTAATATTAGTCATATTTTATAGAGACAAACTCATTATTAGTCCTAGATAAAAGGGACACCATGGGAATATTTGCAATAAATGCAAAAATAAGCTATTTATTATCTATTTTAACACATTAGACCCTCCATATTTTTGGAGTGTTTATAATGCTACATAAACAATGAAAGCCAAGAATCTTTCTACTAAATTAGCATCTTCAAAAAAGTATACTTAATCCATGCATTGAATTAAAACGTGTACCCATATTATTTCTGTTACAAATGGATGGCTACTTAAAATACTCAAAATGTGCAAAGAAAGTCTTAAATTTACGAAACATCTATAAAGGAAAGGCTGATGCACTTGAAAACATAAATTGCATTTATGTCACCTACGGTGACCCAAAATATGTAAAGTATGCCCACTGTGCTATTTTAAAGAAGTGAAATGATAAATAATAGTAAAACGTACCACAATGCAGATGCCAGCTGCCCTTCAAAATCTCCATAACGTCCCCTCTCCCATTCCTCATTCTGTAGAAAGCTGAAATCCTGCCTCCAAAGACTTCCACGTGCCCCCGGCAGCTCTCTGGGCCCCTCCGCTGGTCTCTGTCATCCTGGCTTTGCTGCACAGTGGTTGGGTCTGTTATCTCCCTCCTGCCACTAACCAAATCCCCCATTTCTGTGATGTGGCTTTAACTTTCTCTCTTGGGAATAAAGAAAATGGCTTCTTTATAATATTCTTATGTAGAGGAATGTAGCTCACTCTTTATTCTACCTTCTTTTTCTAGATTCATCTAGACAGATACAAATGGATCATCTAAACAAAGGCCGCTCTATGACAGGAATTCTGGAAGCAATGGGGTAGACCTTTTTTTTAAAACCACCTACACTAATAACTCCAGAGGCCACTGGACTACTTTGTTATAATATGTAATCATTGCAGAAAACAATGTTCTAATCTAAACCAATGTGTCAGAGTAGCTCCGTATTATCACTAAATTTCTTTTTAACTTATATTGACATTTCTGTGTTAGAAACTGAATCATAGAAACACACAGAATAAGACATTATGTGGCTCAGCTCTGTGTCCTGAGAAAGATGGTCAGTTAGATGCTAAAAGATAATCAAATGATTGTTGATTCGGAACAAACCTCCAGGTGTGACTGTCCCGCTGTGCATTGTTTACTTTCCGCCGCGTCACTCGGAGGTTCTTCTTAGCACATGGGCATGTTTCTGAGATGTTCCTCGTAGTGAGAAACAGCTGGTTCGTGTGGTTTCATGGGAAAAGCATGGCGTCAAAAGCCAGAGACACAGAGATCAAATTCCTACTTTGTCAAATACAAGCTGTGTGAACTGGCAGTATCATTTAACTTCTCTAAGCCTCATTCCCTGAGCAGAAATTTGAGGGTAAACAAAGTGCTATTTCTGCAGAATAAAAGGAAGCCAGTTAGGATGAGAGCTTTGTAAATTATTTTGGAAAATGTATGTGATCTGATTGCTTGGCTTCCATCTCAACTCAATGCTGTAGTGGTTTTGTTTGATCATCTTTTAATTTTTATTTATTTGTTTTTAATTAAATGTATTGGGGTGACATTGGTTAATAAAGGTGTATCAGTTTCAAGGGTACCATCCTATGATAATTATCAATATATCGCAGTGTTTTGTTTTAATCTCTTTCAGGTGGGGAGTCATAAAAGTTGGAGCAGAAGTGAAAAGCGAGGAGAATTAATGTGCTAGGGCAGCTGGCAGCTACAATAAAGCACCAAAGAAGATTTTAATCTTAGTGGACACTCCAGCTCACTGGGAACTCTTAAGTGGGCACGCCAAGAGATCAAGCTCCAAACCGCTACCAGCTGGGTGGCTTCATCACGTGGGCACTGCCTCCAGCGGCAGCAAACAGGCTCCCGTGCTCATTTCCTCAGCACACCTGGTTCTCCTTCGAGCAAACCTGAAGCCCTTGACATTCACCTCACTGGGATTCCAGCATGCTGAACTCCTTCCAGTGGTATCCTCTGAGGCATTCCCAGCCTAAAAACCTTGCATCATGATTGAATCCAAGGCTCAGCCTTCTCCAGTTCCTTGCTCAGCAAGACAAAAAAGTATAGGACAGGGATTTGCAAACTCAGTCGCCACACTTTTGTGGTTTCCAACCTTGAGTATGGGCTCTGACACTTCATCTCTTTTTCACATGTCAGTTCCCCCTATTTTGTCTCAGAGGCTTCTTCCAAGGCCACTCCCTTCAGACACTCAACCCAGTCCTGACATTGCACGACCTTGACCTTGACAGGCAACCTGTCTTTCACTTGCCAGGTGAGAAGGCACCTCCTCAGGCTCTACCCCTCACCTATGAGATTACCGGCATCCAGCAAGGTCTCCTGCTCTCCAGGCTTGAAGCTTGAGGGGTCTCTCCTCCTGTCTCAGACTGAATCCCCCCCAAGTCCCTCCCGCCTGTTCATGTCTATCAATATTGTATCCTCCAGACTAATCACCATTTCCAGTACCTGGGAGATGCTTTCAGCATTTACCAACCAAGGAAGCCCCTATTCCTTTCATCTTCCATTTCACTCTCTCCTTTCCCTTATCTGTACATGTGCTTAATGCAGTCATATCCTTAAAAAAAAGTTCCCTCCTGCCCTGGCTGGTGTAGCTCAGTGGATTGAGCGCTGGCCTGTGAACCAAAGGGTCGCTGGTTTGACTCCCAGTTGCAGCACACGCCTGGGTTGCAGGTCAGGCCTTCAGTAGAGGTGCTCGAGAGGCAACCACACATTGATGCATCTCTCCCTCTCTTTCTCCCTCCCTTCTCCTCTCTAAAAATAAATAAAAACTAGGGGAAAAAATTTCCATCCTTTGACCCTGAATTTCCTCTCTTTTCACAGTCAAACTTCCTTCTTTACTTCCTACACTCTTTTTTCTTCCTAAAACCAAAATGCTATTTATTAATTTATAATGAGAAATGTGCTGTCACATGGACTGAAGTATGTGTGTACCTACAAACAATACATTCTCTCCCTGTAGGCAGGAGCCTAATGATCGGAAAGTTGTCTGCTAAGCTCAGATCCAGAGAGTGAGGTTGAGGAGCTATCCCAACCTCTTGCAAATACAGCCCACACCTGCAGTTTTCACTTCCTCTCTTTCCACTCGCACCTTCCACCACTGCATTCTGGCTTCCACCTGCTTCCACTCCCTGAAACGGCTTTCGCTGAAATTTCCCAGTAATAGTTTCTGATTGAAAAAATGCAGAGAAAATATTCCACGGATGTTCAACCTTTTGGCATCTCTGGGCCACACTGGAAGAAGAGCTGTCTTGGGCCACACATTAAATACACTAGGACACGTAATCACCCACCCACCCCCCCACACAAAAAACCTCAATGCTTTAAGCAAATTTACGATTTTGTGTTGGGCTGCATTCATAGCCATCCTGGACCACATGCAGCCCTTGGGCTGCAGGTTGGACACCCCTGTTACACCTTGGTTTTCCTGTAGTACTGGACCCCTCTCACCATGCCCTTCAGCCGTGGTTTTGTTTCTGCAACACTCCTCCTCTGGCCCTGCCCATCCCACATTCTCAGGCTCCTTCCTCAGTGCCCCCTCCTCTGCACCCTCCTCACCAGGGTTTCTCAACTTTCTGCCCTCTGCCCCTTGCCAGACCATCTCTAGCCCATCTGTCTCCTCACACTCTCCACTGCCTCATTGTATCTCACTGGATTTGCTGTGAGAACCTCCTCACTTACCTTTGCACTGAGAAACAGCAGGCAAGGTCCTCTCTCTGAGTCTGAGAGGCAGGGGTTTTGAGGAAAGTGAGGACACTAGTGGTAGGGGGTAGAGAGGTCTTGGGGAGCTGAGTGTGTAGCCCTACCAGCCCTCTGGTCAACTGGCCTCCTCCCCCAGGGCTCAGCTGCCCAGGAACAGACACAGACAATGGGACCACTGGGTTTGTCCCACATCGTGTGCTTACCAGAGGGCAAAGAGAGTTATTGAAATGATTGGACCCTGAATCCCAAGCACAAGGATGGGAGGGCTGACAGGTAAGTAGGAAGTATCCAATGGACCAGAGGCCAAATTATGATGAGGATGCTACACACTTTTTTGAAGTCTCTTATGTCCTTTGCACTAATTGCTCCCTGCTTTACACTATTTCTGTACCCAAAAAAGACTTCCGTCATCACACAGAGCATATGTTATACTATAATTATCTCTTTAAGAGTCTGTTCCCTCTACTGTACCAAGAGCCCCAGCATAAGACCTATGTCTTACATCCCTCTAGCACTCGCCTGGGACAGGACTTACTGAACTCAGGGATCTCGCTCAGCATCTCCTGGTTGGTAAGAAGTGGAGCAAGTTAAATGAGATCGTGACTGTGGTCTGTGGCCACAATCCGTCCTCTGCCCTGCCCCCTGTTGGTTCCCAATGGTTTGTGTATCATTTTTAAGGTGTTAGTTCAGAGTTAGCACAGATAAAACAAAAGTGATGGCATTTAAACATACTAATGAAATTTTGCATTGTTCTAATGTTAATGAATACTAAAGAAGCCAAAGTCCCTTTGGTAGGTTTGAATAAATTAAAGTTACTTAAAACGGGGCAATGCAAACTTCATCTAAATTTAATCAAGATAAAAATAAACATATCTTCTAGGGAGTTAAAGAAGCTTTAACAAATGTTGTTTCATTAATGAAACAGCTGCAGAGAACTCTGATTGGCAGCTCCTAGAGGGCAGGAAGGGTGTTTGCTGAGTCGATCTCATTTATCTCTGAGCCAGCACTGGACTTAATAAGCATGCACCATTCACCGAAGCATCAAGAAAGCACTAACGTGCTAAACACTGCTTTTGGGTAAATGTGGTGGCATTTGTCTTATTTTTATAGTTTTAAAGCACTAATTTTGTGATTAGCTTCCCATTATCCTGCTGGGGTTTTTTGACAAAAGTGAAAAGGTAAGTTGTTCTGCAAGATGAATTCAGGATTAATTGTCACACACAGAGAAAGGATCTTTGTCGTACTTGACAACACCTTCAAGGGGACAGCGTACCTCGTAAAGCACTACTGGAGGATATTTGATGCTTATTTTATCTCATTATCGTGAATTTCAAGTAGAAATGGTGTGGATCATTTGTGAATTGGGTCACAATGTCAAAGGCCACAGGAGCCTGTAGAATACGATCATCACTAACATCCTAAACTGAACGCTAGTGGGCCTGACTGTGCAGCCTGCTTTTCTGAATTCATCTCTGCTTGTCTCGTTTTAAAAACCATGGAAAGGTTTTCAAGGCGTCCTGACCCCAAGATGGACAGAGAAAGGGAAAGGGGTTTGTAGAGAGATTGAGCACCCTGGAAATTATGAGTCTCCGAAGAAACATTCATTCTGTGTTCTGCAGCACAAAAAAATATGGTCTAAAATCCACATTCTAAAATCCTTACTACCTCTACCTCAGGCAAAGCTTGTAAAATACCAGAAGAATACAAATGACCCAATCCCCCATCAATTAAATTGTAAATACTTGATTATTTGGCAAAGGATAAGGAATAGCCTCAAACAGTTTCATCTGTTCAAATAAATCAGAGTAACACTTCAAAATCAGTGATAGTCAGGGTGAAATATACCTGTCTTTTTTTTTTTAACGGGCTATTAGCAAATCTAGTCACCCCTCCCTATCCATGGTTAGATTCACAATTGATTTATTATAAGCTGGGCTTAAGGAAAGAGGCAGACGACTGAAGGTATTAGAAATGTCACTGGTGATTTCCTCCTCTTTGCAATTAAAGGTATTGCACTGTACACAGGGAAGTGAGTTTTTTCATCTCAAGTACACAGTAGGGAGAAGCAAACCTGAGGAAATTGTGATTGTTTTCATTAAGTATGGTTAACACATGCAGCATACATTAGTACAAAAGAAGAACAAAGAAAATGTATTTCCTTTCACGGTAGGGAGAAAACAGCGATATAGCAATAAGATCTGTAATAAGGTGATACATTTAATAAAATGGAAAAGGAAATAGAGAGGCCATATTGAAAGAGAAGTCAGCTGGATAGATCCAGCCAGTTTGAGATAAGCTTCTGTGCTTTTCTCAAGGCCTCACTAAGGAAGGTATGACGTAGTCATATCTTTAAGACTAAATAAGGGAAACTCCAGTAGCTTTTTAAAGGCTAGTTTTGCAGCCAAAGAATAAGAAATATTTATGAGAATTTCATACAGAATTGAGAAAATGCTGTTAATGTAAGAATGCAGTACATTAACAATATATGGGAACTAAGTGAGTCAATGGAAGGAGTATAAATTGGAAGAAAATTTGAATTACATTGAGTTCATAAATCCATCATTGTTTTGTTATCCAAGTCAAGTAGAGATCTGCTTCTTCTATTAGCAAAGACTTATTTATAGTTAAGTTTGAAGTTTCTTCAGCAAAACTAAAGGGATATAGTCCTGATGATTATTTACTTAACTATGGGAATAGAAGACAATTAAAGAGAAGGGGTAAGTCACCCGATGAAGCTTTTATTTAACCATACCTCTATATACACTAACATATACACTTATATTGACTGCTTTTTTGGTATACAGGACCAGCAATTGTTGGGTCCTCTTCCTTAGTCTTCATCTCAGCTTCAGTCATTGGGGCACTTAAGCGCTGACATGAGCTTTGTTCCTCAATGAAAATCAATACACTGCCAGTAATGGAGGCACTACCCAGAAAAAGCAAGACTGTGGCTTTCTCCCTGGTTACTGAGGACAGCAGAAGGGTAAAATGAGCAGAGCCCAAACAAGTTTGCTGTAAATGCAAGGGAGAATGCTGTTAGAGCAGACATGAAACAACTAAGGAAGAGGCTGAGGGAAGCTGCGAAGCCTTCACGGGTATACCTAATAATGACTCTTTCTTCCAGGTACAGACGCCTCCGAGTTTCTTAGTACAGCAGGTCCTCAAATAATGCCATTTTGTTCACTCTGGTTTTGTTAGAATGTTAATGAGATGTGTATATCAATTAGCCTGGGGTAAAATGGCTTTCCTTATACGTCATTTCGCTTAAAGTCACCGAAAATATTGATGACATTAATTGAGGGCTTACAGTATTTATCTGATTTTACTCTCTGTCCTTGATGGGGAAATTCAGTAAGTTTTATTTGAGTCACAGAATGAGTATC
This sequence comes from Carollia perspicillata, assembly GCA_004027735.1. Lineage (NCBI taxonomy): Eukaryota > Metazoa > Chordata > Mammalia > Chiroptera > Phyllostomidae > Carollia > Carollia perspicillata. The sequence continues at coordinate 5,741 of PVKM010012619.1, read as the reverse complement.
CTCCAACTAAGAGAAGATGCAACTTTCTTCCCTAATAGGCAAACCTTTTTAAAGATGAGCACGTTAGGTCTTTTCGATGATAGAACTAGAAGCACAGGCTGCTAATGTGATGTTAATACATATGCCTCACAGGCTCCACTGGACAAGTGAAAAGGCAGCCATGAGGAGTGTGAAGAAGTGTGTGGGTCTGGGTGAAACCAGACCAGCAGCGAGGGAGTGAGTGCTGAGGCTGGGGTGATGGGAACATGGAGTTCACTATACTAGTCGCTCTGCGTTTTCCATAATCAAAAGGGTTTCTTCCCCAAAACAACGAAGGAAAAGAAGAAGGAAACTAAAATAATAATGCTCTTAAATGATCAGGAAGAAGGAAAGACTAAATAGGAATGAGGGATTAGGATGGCGTGAGTCACCACACAGAGATACAAAATGTTATTTTAGTCAAGTTTCAATCCCTTCCATCGGTGCAAAAAGATCCTCTTACCTGGATAGATACCCATTGCTATACCTATTACAGTGTATTCACCGGGCTGTCATTTCACCTGCCCTGATTTGAATGAAGACTTCTAATCAGGCAGCCCAGGGTCAAGTCAAAAGCAAAGAACCTTGATAAACCACTGGTGTGCAATACAATCACGAATATCAAAAGGTGACAATCTAAACAACAGGTTTGGTCAAAAAAGAGGTGTGATGGGCCATTAATTTCCACCTTGAGTTTTTACTCCACGAATCACTCAGGCAGTCACAGGAAGGTCAATTACTTCCCATTACATTGCTCTACATAGAGTAGGTGCTCAAGAACTTAATGTTAACCAGGCAAAACGGCAGCCTTGGCCCATTCGTTCAGTTACACGTGGCCACACCACCAAAGCTTGATCTTTAAACTTGCCCCACAAATTTAAAATGAAGGTGTGTCTTGATAAATCCCACACAAGGCATTTTCTACCTGATATCCAAAGCAGACCATCCGCCACAGAGCCGGCGTGACAGGACAGGGACCGATCAAAGGACTGCACAAAAGCCCATTTGTTCTTCTTGGGGCAATACCGCTCAACTGTCGGCAGAACCTGGCGCAGTTCATTTCTGCCCCCAACTGCATAGAGGTACTCATCCATGGCGCCCAGCACGAAGTGCTCCCGGCAGTTTTTCATGGGTGCTATCTCTGCCCAGGAATTACTGCGGGGGTCGTAGCGACAGGCAGTCCTCACCGCACACGTCCGGCCACTGGCATGCTCCACTTCCCCACCTGCCACAAACAGGAAGTCCCCCATGACCGCCACACAGTGGTGGCTCCTGCCCACGGGCATGGGGGTCAGCTCGCTCCAGTTGGCAATGGCAGCAATGAGAGCGTTCTCCTGATCCACGGGATTGAAGTACCGGAGTTCCTTGACTTTGCAGACCTCCCGCTTCTTCCCACCGATGATGTAGAGAGTGTCTGACTGGAACCTGGGCTTGGTCCTGCGGGTCTGCCACACGGGCTGCGCGTAGATGCTCTGGTGGTACTCCAGGGCCTCGTTCACAAGAGCTGTCGCTGCCTCGCTGGCCTGGACCAGAGGGTGGGACAGGGCAACTGTGTGGAGAGTATCCACATCCATCAGGCCGAAGCGGATGTACTGCAGGAGCTCGTCCATGTGCTGGTAGTGGCAGTTGTGTTCCAGCCACCTCACGGCTAGCTGAAACAGAGGGAGGCGAGATGAGAGGGCCATGCGAGAGGAGGGGGAGCCTGAGCAACGGCACGCAGGCAGGTCACTGCGAGTTCTTTCAGACACTTAATAACGCATTTTTTCTTACAAATAGAAGTGTATTTGGATACCTGTTGAGGACACTTTTTTCCTTCATTAGCCAAAAATTTGTAAAAAACATAAAAGAACTCAAGACATTGTTGTAAGCATTAGAAACAATGTTAAGTGACAATATTGGGGACCTTAAGGTATCACTTGGAGTGAACAAAAGTCACTTTTCAAAGAGTAAAAATACTGTTGTGAAACAGCCTGTTTGTCCCCTCACGTTCCGGGCATAGGAGGCCTGGCCCGCCCTACCCCAGGACACGCCAACGGTAAGCGGCGTCGTTACAGCCCTAGCAATCCATGTCAGCCCGTGAGTCAAGGTGCTGCACCGACACAAGTAATGTATGGAAACATGCGATCATCCAGGCCCACAGGGTGTACTGGAGGGAAAATGAATATGACACTAGCAGAATGATTTAGAAAGGAAAAGGACTTTGTCCCCTTGCCCCTTTGGTAAGTATAGCAGTCAGGAAGCAAAAGAAGAAAAAGAAAGACTGCAATCTATCAGTTTAATTTTTCCCTCAATTAGTTTTCATCTTCAAGACAGTTGTCACAGGCCCATATAAGATACTGGCAGTTTGTTAGAGGCTTTTTCACAGAAAACAGGATATAAAAGAGATGATCTCTGTATTATGAACAAAGTAGCACACTGTCACCCTAATCTTTTTGTTTATGTCCAGATCTCCTTCAGGAAGAAAAGGAATAAGAAATGTTGGCTACAGATAAAGAGAATTTCTTAAACAAAAGTAGTTGCATTAAGTAAATAATAATAAAACTGAACAACAGTTTAAAAAATATCAACAAAAAACTCATTCATGTTATGGATGAAGTAACTTAATTAATGTGACTTAGCATTTGAGTTTGGCAAACTTGCCCACACTAGCATAAAGAAGTATCCAGTAAATATTCCAGTCAACATATTTGATATGAACTATTCTTAGCAGCACCTGTATTAAACTCAACCTCCTAGACAATATAAATGTGGATTTGAAGGAATGGCATGAAAAAGTGAAGTAATGAATTAGAATACCAAATAATTTGATTTGACTTGATTTTACTTGCTTTCTGTCCTGGCGAAAAGAAAGGATCACTACGCTCTGTGAAGTACCCGATGATTTCAGACCTTCAGAGCTTCTGTATCCATTTCACAAATGGCTCCAAAAGGCAGCCTATATTTTGGGCTTATCATTTTAGCTTTCTGAATGAAGAAAATGTAGGGAGTGAATTCACTCCCAATACTCACTGAATTGCATCTTTTAATGAATTACGTGGTTTGGAGAAGTGACAGAAGAGTGTCCCTGGATGCAGGTAGCCTGCCAGTGACAAGGGGGCAGTCATGGAGGGCAGAGGAGTGATGCTCTCTAGCTGTATGTCTAGAAACTGGAACTTTTAATTTAAGTGAGGAAGAAACCTCATGAAAAATATCTGGGTGTGGTAACATCAGCAAGAATCAAAGAAACTGCAAAAGAAAAACGTCACTCATCGACCCCTAGCTCTCTGCCACTTGTGGGGAGTTTCCACAGGCAACACCTGGTTTTTCTCCACCATCATTTTAGAAGTTTCAAGGGATGGGGTTCCAATCATTTCCCTGGGAAGAAATCCAACAACTTCATAAATGATTTTCCATTCTTTGCTCACTGAGCTTTCAAAAGTTGTTGGGGATAAAGGCGTCCCACTGAAGGTAATTTATCATGCACCAGGTAAAAGTTTCTAAAATCAAGCTTTAATAGTGCTCCTAATTTAACAGACTAATTCCAGCTGATATTCTTTGCTTTATAACAGATTTCTTACATTCTAATGTTTCTGCATCTTTCATATGGGTACTCCAGGAAATAGCATCGGAGAAACACTAGATAAATATCCATGTTTCCATAGTCTCTTTTTATAGCATAGTGCTGCCCATCTAATTACTCTTCTCGTTCCTCATAAATCAGTTCTCCCTACACCACCATCAGTCTTCTAGCCCATCTCTTAACATGCTCCGGTTTATCTTTATCTTCCCAGCAAACACTGTCATGTACCGTGTGAGAAGTGCACCAGCCATAACTAGGCTCTCTGCCTTTAAGAAAACCTCTGACAAACCACTGGCGGTGGGAAAGTGACCACTGTGCTCCATACTGACCAAACCCTAGCTCTCCGTCCACCGTCACCCCTACATCACACGTCCACAGATGTTAGGGTGCTTTCCATGCTCCTCAGACACTGTGTATGACAGCATGCTTTGTGCACACACATTTAGTTTGCATGTTCTGGGATAGCTTTTTATCTTATTTCTTGCCAATATTTCTAAGTTCTCACAGATTTCATATAAATTTTCATATTTTATCACTTATAAATATTTTCAGACAAGTCATTTCTACATGGGTTTTTCTTTTCTCCATATCAAAGGTAAATATAATTATAATGAACTACTCATTCTGCCACCAATTTCCAACCAGTTTCACCTGGACATAGCGTTATTTGTAAATTTAAATCCAGTGCTTCTCAAACCTAAATTGCACACAAATTACCTGGGTTTTCTGGTCAAAATGCAGATTCTGACTAAAGAGGTGTGGGGGGAGGATTGAGGTCTGCACTTCTGACCACCTCTCAGGTGAGGCGTGTGGTGCTGGGCTGTGGGCCACACTGACCAGAAGGGTTTAGACAGTTTCCCTCCCATTCATGAAACTTTATTAGAGTGAATTATCCTTTCAAATTTAAGAAGGTTTAAATCAAATGGAATCTAAGTAGGATGCTTTAGTAAAGATATAGGATACTTGTAGTTTGATATATAGTAAGATATGGGTAAGATCTTACTATGGATAAGACAGCGTATTTTGAAACCTCAGTTCTGAAAGGTCTATAAATCCACAGCTGATTGTGATAGCACACCGTAAATCGTATAAACACTCTGTGCAGTTTTGCTTTTGCAGTGATAGACAAATAAATGTAATAGTGTTATTCCACTGTTCCCATTTTCATGAAAGTGTAAAAGAGGAAAATAAACACTGAAACTATGGATCACTCTTATTTATCTAAATAATGAAAGAACTGACCAAAGAATTAAAACAGTGGGTCACCTCAAAATCACTTCTCCATCGTGATCTGCACCATGGCACCATTCACTGCCACGCTGAACTACAGGCGAGGTGGTGGAAGGAGTCCAGGAGCCCATTTGGGGGGTATAGCGGCTACCATAAGCAGAAGGTTGGTTCATATTAGGGCATCGTAGAACCCAAAGACCACAGTTAGCTGTGTAGTGTGTAATATCTTGATGATTATGTTTAAAAGTGGTTATTTTGGGAACCGGTGGTTTTTAATAACACTACATTGAGATACCATAACTCATGGAAGTCTCAAATCCTATATTATCTCACTTATTCTGGCATGCTGACATCCTCATCACCCTGAACTCTAGCACGTATTGATTGGGAGGGAAATGAAGTATGCAGTGAGAGTCTCATCTCCCAGGTTTTGGTGACGAAGCCAGCAAGAGTGGGAAAGAGACGAAGGATTCAGTGTGGGAGGACACAGCAAACAGCACTTAGGCAACATGGCCATTAGGCAAGATGTTTCCTAGATCATCTGAAATGCAGGGGGCTGTCATCTCCATGGACGGCAGGACATCTCCCAAGCGCCCTGCCTGATCCGGTCTGGTTCATTCACCCCCATGGAAAACTGATACTTCCTGAAAGAAGCATTTGCTCAGCTCACTCCAGCATCATCTCGTTCTCGGAGCCTTGACAGAAGGGCAGCTGGCACACAGTAGGCCAAAAATATTGGTTGAATAAATGGAAAATTCTTTACAAATATTCTTAGGCTGTTCCTCATATTTCTTTAGAACAAACACAATCAATTCTTTTATATTTTATCTATCTATCACAGCCTTCAGTTCCCTATTGTGTTACCCGATCTTTGCAGCTTCCCTATAGAAGGCCCTTGGAAGCTCTCAAAACCCCACACGGTGGCATGCAGTAT
>PVKM010012618.1:16423-31533 GCA_004027735.1 Carollia perspicillata | reverse complement strand
CATCTTCACCTCCATCCCTGTCTTCATCTCCATCTCCTTCTTTTCTCTCTCCTTCCCTTATTTTCTCTCCCTCTCCTTTAGGCTTACATTAAATGGAAGAAAAATTTCCAGCACAACGATTGACCAGATTGCAACATTAAAGATTGCTTGGCCAAGAAACTATTAATCTTTGTATGGCAGCCTTCAGGGACCAACATCAAATACAAACATGTTAGAAATCTTTCTGCCATTCCAGCTCAGTGGACTCAGAAAATTTTTTTATTTTGTTTATTTTTTAGAGAGGGGGAAGGGAAGGAGAGAAACATCGACCTGCTAGAGAAACATTGATTAGTTGCCTCCCACACATTCCCAGCTGGGGACCTGGCCCGCAACCCAGGCATGTGCCTGCCCGGGAATCGAACCGGTGACCTTCTGGCTTGTGAGATGACGCCCAGCCTACTGAGCCACACCAGTTAGGGCGACTCAGAAAAATTTTAAGAACAGTGGTCAGTGCTCAGCACAAAAAAAAGATACTATTATGAATTTGAGAATCTTTAACATACCTCTTAATGTATCTCAAGCTTCACAGCCTTAGAGATTATATGCATGCTGAGGTTGACTTCAAATATTTGTGTTTTAAACACAATTTCACATTGCAGTTTTATGTGGACATAATGATTTATTAATAAGTTTAACTTTTGTTAAATAGGTCACTTTGCACGTAACTGTTACAATATGTTGAAGAAGCACTGAGAATTGTTACGCCACATGTCTGGCCATTTAAAGTGGTGCTCCTCTTAGGCAGCCAGTCGAAGGAAGTTTAGTAAAGGAATGATAGCAGCAAAGAGGCAAAAACCTTAGACATGGGTCCATCTTATAAGGTGTTTTTGCTCGTAATTTTGGCCTCTTTTGTGACAATTTTTTTTCTTTCTCTTTTAAGACCTAGATTTAGAAAGTATGTGTGTGGTGCTATTCACCTTACCAGGCAAAGGAGCTGGAAGACGAGGAAACCATGGTTTCAAAGATAGTTAGTGCAGATGAATGTGTTAGTTTGGTTTTTCTTTCACTGGTAGGTGTGGGGCTATAACAGAATTTCCACCTTCTTCCCTTTGGTTTTTGTGCATGACAGTAGAGTTTTTACTCAGGTCCTCTCTTCGTTACTGTTTTTGAGGACAAGTGTCCTAGCAATGTCACCTTACACTTCTCCTGTGGGAGAGCTACCCACTTCTCTTGGAGAAGGTGGGGGTGCCATAGCTAACGGCTGCCATTTATTGAAGATCACATGCATTTCTTCATTTTAATCCTCACCACTCCACAACTACATCCTCCAGTTCATAGATGGGGCCGTTCTGGCTCAGAGATGTTCAGTAGCTCATCCCAGGTCCAGTTACGTCACCAAGCTGGGGTTCCAGTGCCAGCTCCAGCCTCCTGGACCCACGGGGATGGTCCTAACTGCTTCTCTAGATTGCTCCCCCGTGAAGTGTGAGTTGTCGTCACCAGCCCAAACCTGCTTCCTGTCAGGGCTCTGAGTGGTAGCCACCGCTGGGCAGCAGACTAGGTCAGAGTCACAGGGAGAGCAGAACACGTCCGGGTGGGGTCTCTTGTTGGTTCCACGTTGATCCCCAGCAAAGTCAGACACAGCTCAGAACTGAGCCACTTCATAACAACGTAGATTTAAGTGCTTTTGTTTCACAGGTATTATTGTTCTGGAGGAATGATGGTGGGCTAAACTTCTGGACCAGTGTTCGAAGACTTCTAACTGTCACGTAGGCATCTGGTCCTGGTTGCTCGCCTCCCCTGTCTCCTCTGTCCTCACTCACTGCCTGGGGACCTCACCCCTCCTCGTGGACACGGGCTGACTCCCAGACCTCTGTCCCCAGCCCTCCCCTCCCCTGTACCCACTGGTTCACCACAAGCTGTAGAATGGAACCAACACAGGTGTTTCTCTTCACTAAAAATAGCTTAAAAGGCAGGTCTGTTGCTCTCGACTGAATGTTAGCTTTGGAAATTAGTTCCAAATTATGTTTAAGGTTGTAAATGAGCTTAGTATCATGTGACTTGCATGGTAAGTTATTTTAAGGAGTTTAGATCCATAATGGTTCCAAATAATTTTGCCACTTTATTTTCCACATATTGATTTTAATTGTAACACTAACGAGCACTGAGGACACACTTTACATTCACTCATGTGAAGTGATTTGATGGATTGAAGTGAGGTGACATTTGATAGATTTAATGGAAGTTTAGATTCAATTTGCAATTCAGTGGTACTTTATGGCTGACTTTAGAAAACTTTTTAGGTAGGATTTCTTGGTAAATTAAAGGATTCAGGTGAATGATTATGAAATAATGGATCAAAGGGTGCGTAATATTAGTTTTCATTGAACTTAAACTCGTATGGGTTCAACTTAAGACCTAATTCAATACATTTTAGCTTTTATATTTCCCTGAACTCTTTCGGAGTATTAATTTTGTCATGCTTGTCATTCTAATCTAATGATGATTTAATGTTTGCAAATCTGAATACATTTGTATGCAAGGAGTTCTATGTTTTTAATCAATGAAGACTGAAATTTGGCAACTGAGATGATAAAAAAACGAAAAATTTTAAATAGAAAATGAAAATAATTATTACACTTTAGAATGTACTTGTATTAATGTCTTGGCTAGGTAACACAACTTTTTCTCTTCTTATCACGTAATATTAGAAGGTGATTGAAAGAAGTAATTACTAAATTGTGAAGAGTATTTAAATCAGAACAGAATCTTCGTGCTCACTTCCTTCCCTCTGTCCCTGGAACTCAATGCTCTGGAGTTATAAATAAAAACCAGAAAAATGTTAGACTACCTTTTAAAAGCTCACCCACCTTCCCCAGGAATCTACACAGACAATAGAATGTACCCTAGTGAAAATATATGTTTACTTCATTATTATTTATTGATAAAAAATGTAGTGTTTAGAATACGTAATAGATTAAGCATGCTGAAAATAAATTCCCGGCTTAGCTATCTAAGGGCCAGCAGCCCCTCCTCCACTAATCCGGGAGAGTCCAGTCTGGTTTAACGTTGCTTTTCTTTCCCAAAGATCTCCTGACACCAGAAGACGATCAATGCAACCCTCAAAAATCAGTGCAGGAGATTCTACTGTAGCCCTTCGCCCTTCGCCCTTACTGCTCGGCGCCCTCCGGGGTGAAGGAGATATTCCGATGCAAAAAATGGTGTCTGAGTCCTAACGGAGTGATATCTGAGAAATGACTCCTAACACAAAGATCTCCTAACATTGTCATGCCTCAGAATTGAGCGGTGGGTTTTGAGGTGGAATACAAGATGAATGCGATAATTTTTCAGGCAGAAATTTGATTTTTAAGAAATGAATTAACATACTATAACAAATATTTTATAGTTATATGAAAAGCAAAACTTTTTAATGATATGGAAATTTATGAAACCTGTAATCCCCTACTAGATATCAGCATTAAAATTAGATACGATTGAGGAGAACAAAAATTATTCAGATGGCTTCGTGGAAGCTTTGGCTGAGTAGAAGCGTTATCTTTTGTAGCCCTGGAACTTATTAGTGAGGGAACACAGAGCGGACACCTCTGGAAGAGAGAACGCGGTGACGGTGAGAATGCCCTCCCACACGTGTGAGAGGCTCTGCAGTGTCTGTGACCTCACCTCATCGGGTCCTCCCGGTCCTGGGGCGGGACATTGCCAGGGCAGGTGGAGTGACTCTGCATTTTCAGATGAAGAGAGGGACTGGGAGTAGTTAAGCTGTCCGGGGCTTTGTGGTTAACATTTGTAACTGATCTCCTCTCTGGATCTGCTGAAACCCTCTGTCTCTGGCTCCCCCCCTGCACCCCCTGGCCGACAGTGTTTTTAAGGGGCTGCTTTGTACGGTCTTTTAAGTGTTTTGATTTATGCATTATAGTTAACACTAGGCCAAACATTTGTTCTGAAGACCTGTTTGGCATTATTATTTTGTATTCCTAATGGATATGACTTCTGTATAGGAACTTGTAACCAGGATTATCATCGTATATTTATGTCAGCTGTTTGCCAGCTCAGTTTGACACCTTCATTTGAAGACACCGAGAGGACAGAACGTGCCAGGCATTGCTGAGGTTTCTGTATCAAAGAGGCCTCCTAAGTGTTCAGTTTCTCTGCCACTGCCGAGTGCTCCCGTGTCCTCTGTGCCGCCTTTGCACGTGCGGACAGCTGTGGAGGCAGCCCAGGCTCCTGAGACGTCTGCCGGGAAGCCCGCTGGCCCGCTGACGGCTGAAGGGGAGCTGGGCTAGAGCAGTGGTTGAGAGTCTGGGTCTGGGGTCCAGTCCCGGCCTGCCACTTAGCCACGTGGGACCGCTCACCTTCACTGCCCACCCTTTATTGATTTCCCACTTTAAACCCTTAGTGTTCTCGCCACAGAATCTTCTCTTCTCACTTCGGACGACCTGCGCGTCCCCACTGTGAAAGGGTCACTCCTCACGGCTCCCCATGGGCAGCAGCCCTGCTTCCCCTTTTCATGGACTGTCCGGTGTTTGCATGCGCAGGGCACGGGCGTTTTCCGCTGAGACGTGATGGAGCTAACTTGGTTTTGAAAGATGAATAAATACCCTTACGTTTTCTGAGTGAACAGTGAGAGCCGATAAAGCGAACGTTCCTCAAGCTTAGGTTGTACACGAGGGGCGTGCAAGCTCCAGATCCAGCTCTTTAGCTCGAGACCACACTGGGCTCCTTCCACGCCCGGGGAGGAGTGTTGGAGAGGGATGTCAGACTGTCTGGGGCGTGGTCGGACTTCCCTCAGATGGACTCAGTGGACCTCAGTCAGTGATACGCCCAGATACTTAAGCTGAGTCCCCAACGCCACGCGTTAACGCTCACACTGACTCTGTGCGGCAATGTCACTATGCGTCATTGTTGCCAAGAGTGTCCCGCATTGGCTTGGTTCTTTACAGTGGGGCAAAAATAAAGAACTTCTCCTTTTAAATCTGTTTCTTAAGGATCTGATACACGTTTGAGTGACATATCATAGTTCGCTTCATAGAACAGATAAAACATTTTCATTAATGCATCATTTGGCTTCCTTATCATGATTTGAAGCCGTCAGCTTTGTGAGAGGAAGGCCGACCAGCCAGCACGGCTCAGACTAAACGTATGAAGACCATCGTTCTTGCCAGCGGGCCTCTCTGTTGTGTTGGAAGCTTCTGAGGTGGATCAGAGTGGGACATTAATTCATTTAACTCCCAGACTAACCTATGCTGGACTGGTTTTTGAGGTTACGGCTCTGTTTAGGTGTGACTGACAAACAGTAACCTGAAAATGTTTAGCGTGCACCATTAGGTTAGTTTTTACGCATAGATATCATGATGTTATCATCATCACCAAGATAGTGAGCGTAGGTTCACTCATCTCGTCCAAGTCCGCTGAGCGGTGTCGTTACGCCTCTCAGGTTGTTTGTACGTGTGCCCATCAGCAGTCCCCGATCCGACCGTTGTCACTGTCGACTGACTGGTTTGCGTTTTCTGGAGTTTTATATGAAGTGAAGGCATGTAGCATGGTTTCTTGGGGTCTCCCGTGACTGTTTTGAGATTCATCCGTGTTTGTAGTATGTGCCAGTTGTTCATTTAATTGCCAAGTAGGTGCTGCCTTGTGTGCGTATGTGCAGTTTGTTTGCACACTCATGTGCTGACGCGCATCTGGATCCTGTCTAGGTTTGGGCTCGTGTAAAGAAAGCTGGTGCGGGTGTTCATGTGTACCTAGGTGTACATTTATCACGTTTAGTTTTCTCTTGGGTCAAACGTGGGACTGGAGTGTTGGAGTCGTGGGGCAGGCATTCGGGCAGTTCGGCTGCAGATTTCCGGTTCTGGGAAGTCGTGTGCCCGTGAATGCACGGCTCTGTTTCTGGACTTCCTGCTTTGTCCCATTGCTCTGTTTGTCTCTCTCAACACCAGCACCACGCAGTTTTGATCAAAGTAGCTATTTGATAATTCCCGAAGTCAGGTGGCCTTAGCCCTCCAACTTTGTCCTCCTTTGTCAAGGTCGTTTTGGCTATTATATATGGTTTTTACGACCAACGTGTCAATTTCTGCCAGGAGGTCTGCCGAGGTTTTGACTGGGAGTACACTGAATTTGCAGACCAACTTGGGGAGAGTTAACATCTTACCAGCTTTAAGTCTTTCACAGCATGAACAGGGTCTTTACACCCTGAGATTTAAAACCGTTATCTGGGTTTAAGTTGTAAACCACTCAAATTGGTCTTTTTGATTGGTTCGCCTGACCAATTCCCCACAGATTCTTCCTCGCTAAGAGATGCCCAAAATAGTAACCTTTTCCATAGGCATCATTGTCACACAGATGCCAGGTGACCACAGATTTGCACACTCATCTGGTCTGCTGACACCCGACCCGATGGCAGGCATTTGGGGTGAGGTCAGGAGGGATTGAAGCTAGTGGTCCAAGACTGTCCAGGTCCTCTTCTGCCCAACGGCCCCTCCTGGGAGCTTCCTGCAGGAAAAGCCAAGGAACACGTGCAACGAAGACGAAGCCACTGTGCACGGGAGCACTGCACTCGTCGTGAAGGGGGCCGTCAGGGCACCACGTGCACTCGGACAGCCGCGTCTTCACGGGGGTGGAGGCCTTCATGCTGGGGGCTCACGTTTTTTTCTGAAGGAGGGTCCGTTACTGTAATGAGCCTACGATTTGACTCAGGTAATTGGCTCATCACCACCCTGGCTGATCCCACAGCTCTGTTTTGTTCCTTGAATGAGGATGACAAATGGAACAGTGACTGGGTCATTGCAAATTAGCCACCAGCTTTTCAGCGACAGGTCAGAGCATTCTTGTCATTGAGAGCGGGCCCTTACATGGAGAACACGGCTTTCGAACTAGGGCAGTGTTGCGGCTGAGGGCAGGACGTCCGCTGCCTGGGTTCAAATTACATGTCACTCTGCCCTTTGAAATCTGGGGACTGAATTCCTCTAAGCCTGTCTTCCTGGAAGGTGCAGAAAGTTGCCATAGTAGCATGAAGAGATCAAAAGTAAATTCTTGGGTTTAGTGTACTTATTTTGTGTTCTTAGCATAATGCATTTTCCCACTTTTTATCTGTAATTTTTTACGTTCTCACCGCTGCTGACTGACTGACTACCTGTGAAAGCGTGGGCTGGGTGCTCGGTGAACGGCTTTGGCTCGGCGCCCTGTAATGCGCTCGCTCTGCTCAGCCTGTCCCATCTCCGACACCCCCTCGTCCTCTTTCTGGTCTTTGCTGTCACCCCAGTCGGCCTTCTCTGTCGCTGCAGAACTAATTTCTTCCAAGGAGCCTGCCCTCACACACCACAAATGACTTATAGATCAGGGCAGGGATGGAAAACGTGTTTGCTTACGAAGCAGCACAAACAACCTATCCATATCTAACCTTTAAAAATAAAAAGTCAAATGTTTTTTCTACTCTGAAGTAAAGTTTTAGTGTTATATCCTTAACATGTAATTTAGAGAGTACAGAATATTTTATGTCCTAAATAGCAATGCTGAGAGTGTCGAATAATCACTGACCAAAAAATTTAACCGTGTGGTGGACAGTGTCCTGCCAATTAACGATTTCATTTATCTCCAGAATGAACTGTCAGTATGAGAGCTCACAGTACTTATTTCCGACTATTTTAGAATAGGAATAAGGCAAAAAATACTCAACAGAGATAATGGTAGTTTGAAAACCGTTTATGTCAAATATGTGAACATTTGAAATAGTTTTGAGGGCTAGAATCCAAATTCAGGGGTAATTAACCGATATAGTTGACAGATGTCAGCAATGCTAATAAAATTTGTATACCCTGAATATTTTCCAGTTTGTAATTAACCGCACAGATGATGTGATCCGATTTTGTCAGTAACAGCTTATTAATGAAGGAGATGACGACGAGTTACAAAGCCAGAGTGCTAGCTGAATACCAAGTTGAAATATTCCCCTACAGCTGGCATAGGCAGGGGCCCGGCTGATGGTTTGATTTGTGTCTCTTTCCTCATCTGTGCTTGCCAAGGGGAGACTGCATTTGGGAAATTCGGCTCTGAGTGACCTTGAAGATCGTGTGTCTATTTTTATTTGGTGGTGAGCAAAAATAATAGCTTTCCTTTTCCTTTCCTTTGTTATCAATTTATTGTCATCAACCCAGTTGATATCACTATTGGAAGTTCCATAATAAAACCCAAACAGATCATTTCGAGTTCAGTTAAAACTAAGCAGAACATGATCTGCCAATATGACTTAAAGACTTGAATAATATTAACAGAAATGGTTTAACAATAAAAGAGCATTATTTATTATCATATAATGTGGCCTTTACTTTAACATCAAAGAGTAATGCTGTTCATGTAAGCATCAACAAGAGGTCTTATCAGGTGTTTCTGACTTCAGAACACGTGCTCACCGGTGACCACGAGCCTTCCCCTCACCTGTCCTGTGAACCGCTGCTCACCAAGAGCTCACCGTCTGTGTGCTCCGCAGGACCTGAGTCCTGGGATATGGCAGTGAGCCGAAGTTCAGCGTCTCTCAGCACCTTACACTCCAGAGGGGAGATAGACAGTCGCACCAACAGTTCTAACTGTTTTATTGTCATTGTTGCTGGGAGTCGAGGAAGACTTCCTTGAGGGTGCATTGCTTAACTGGCGATCTGAAACTGGACCAGGTGAAGAGGGAGGGAAGGGCCAGTGCAGAGGCCCTGGAAGGGGAGAACCACCCCCACACGTAGTAGCTGAGGCACCTCCTTAAGTATTCGAGGCACTTGGAGAAGGCCAGGGAGGTGGGGACAGAGGGAGCGGTGGAGCGTGTTACAGACGGTTCTGGAGAGTTGGGTGAGAGCCGGAGCACGCAGGCCCGGAAAGCCCATTTCAGGAGGTGTCTCCACACTGTCGGACACGGAGACCCACTGGAGGGATTAAGGAAAGCAGGGACTGTGAGCACACCGAGTTTTGATAATCTCATTATCAATCGGACAATGGGCTGCAGTGAGCCAGCGTGGCTGTGGGCGAGAGCGACTGGGAAGTGATCACAGCTGTTTCAGCAATACGCACGGAAACCCAACGAGGAGCCGAAGATTCCAGATGCCCCTGTGCAGCATTTCCACCACGCCGGCGCTCTCTGACAGACTGCCGTGGTGGCCTGCCTTCCAGAAACCTGTACCCTGTGCGGCTAGTCCCTGGGAAGGGACAGTCGGTTTAGTTTTGTCCCCATGGACAAGACAGACTCGGACAGCTTCTGGGCCCAGACCCTGCTCGGTGCTCGCTCGCTCCCTCAGGCGCTGTCAGTGGGGCGGTCTCTCCGCCCGCTCTGCAGGCTGCACACCTCCAGTCGGACGTCCCAGACGTGCCGGCTTCCCGTGTCCTTTGTGTCGCTTGAATTCTCCTGTCTGCAACCTGGTTTCTCTCCCCCTCCTTCCCTTCACTCTCTCCCTCGGTTTTGTGTTCTGGTGTTTAGGGTAATACGTGTCTGTTGAATGAGTGGGTGAAGTCAAGATACAATGACAGTGGTAGGTAGGTCTGAGAAGAGAGAGGACTCTTTTCTTACCCCATCTAAGAACAAGAAGACTCCGTTCCTTTGACAAGAAAACTGCGGTTTTCCAAGTTCTTTTAGAAGTTGGTCCCCCAGAACTGGACACGCTCTTGTCGTGCGTGGCTAGTTCTCCCGAGAGGGCCCACGCCTGCGCTCCCCTCCCTGACCGTGGGCTCTGCGCTCCGCAGTCAGCCTTTGGATCGCTGTTCTTGACGGGTGCTCTGTCTGTCGCGGGCCAACATCCAGCCTGCCTGGAGGGAGGCGTCTTTACCTAAAGAAAGCAGCGATCCTCATTCTCACGATGACTTGTCGGAGGGAAGGCGGGGGTTGCTGCAGTATGGCTATGAGATTCCTTTGTCGGTTCTAATTGTCGGTCCAGTGGGGCAGGGGAGTGGCACCTCCGTACAGCTGGGCCGGCGTGGCAGTTCAGGTTGCCCAGTGGGCTTTTGCTCGTAGGGACGCGGTTGTGGTTTTCTTTTTCTCCGTGGTGTTCGGCTAGAGTACGGCAGTCACTATCTAAAAGCTTGCTGCCTTGGTAAGTTGTACCCTTCCTGGTTCTTTAGGTCAGAGGCAGCAGATTTCCCTTGGAGACGTTTCTGTCTGCTCCGGTGGGTTTTCCTAGATTGCCGTCTTCTTCAGCATCCGGTCTGGGCTGAGGCGAAAGAAAGCCCAGGGAGGGCACTGCTGTGGTGTTCTTTGGGTCCCCGTGTCCCCAGCCACTCTGACTTCTCTGTGCCTTTCAGAGTCTTGTGATGACTGTTTTATGTACAGTGCCCAGAGTTTTTAGCTGCGCTGAGCAGGAGGAATAGAGAGAAGGGTGTCTGCCCCGTCTTGGTTTGGAGCAGAAAGCTCTTCTTAGTGGTTATATTGCTTTTAAATAAACTTTGCCCGTTAAATTAAATCAAGATATATGCTTTTTCTAGGAGATAGTAATAGTCGCCCGTTTAATTTGTACTTGTTTTATGTATATCTCTGTGCGTTTTGTTCTTTTTGGAATCTGTAATAGCCTTGGTATCAGTCTTCAATTTTGCTAAGGTGCGATATTAATTGCTATAATTCAGTGAGTACCTGCTATGCGCTTGACGCATTGTATGCTGTCTGATCTTCCCCAGGCCCTCCCGTGTTAGGTTATATTCTCTCCGTTCTGTGGACGAAGAACACAAGGCTCATGGAAATAAGTTAACTTAGACACAGTCACAAAATTAAGAAATGTTTGAGTTAGGGAACAAGTCAAGGGCTAGCTAACTTAAAACACTTCGCCCTTTGTCTTTATCATACAATTGCAGAAAATTGGATAGAATCTCAGAGCTGGCAAAATTTCCACCAGCCCTTCACATGCGACAAAATTACTGTCAGTGCTTTGTTTGACTTATATTTAAAACGCAGCCTTAAAAAGGGAATATGAGTGAGAACAACCAAGTTACTTTTAAAACTTCATTGAGGTTCATTTTAGATTCATTTAACTCAATCAAGTCTCTGTTTTCATTTTCTCTAATCAAGTCCTCATAGTGTATTGTAAAATAGCATTGTGGAACAAATTAACAATGATTTTAAGCAATACCGGTTTTCAAAAATGAATCAACTGCATTTGAGTTAAATCCCTGGGAAATACCTAGTCACATCAGTGGCACTACATGGAGCCAGGGCAATACCCCAGGGCGTCGTAAAGGACACACACGAATATGGATACTTGCAGGCACGTCTCTCCATCTTTGCAAACTGTTTCTAAATTTTGTTTTCCCGTGCCTCCATGTGGCAGTACGGCATGGGCTGGATCTAGGAGGTCTGCTTTCGTCCGGAACCTGTTTTTCTTTCCTGGGAAAATGTCTAATGTGATTTCTTTGGGAATGTCCTGCCCCTTGTGTCTCTCTCTTCACTTTGTGGCGTTCTGCTAGAACATAAGCTCCCCAGACAGAGAGATGTTCCTTTCGTTGGTTCATGTTTTATCTCAAGAACCTGGAACACTGTCTCTACAGAGCAATTTCTCTGGGTAACAAGCATGTGTTGAATGAGCGAGTGATTGAACTTTCCCTGCGGGCGGTTCAGTCTCCTGGGCTCATCTCCTGGTCGTCTTCCCTCTGTCACTGCTTGGCTCCTGCTCCTTGTGTCTGCGCACAGGGAGGTTTTCCTCGGTTAGCCCTCCCGTTCTCCTGTTGCCTTGTGAGCTAGTATATTGTTTTCCAAGAGCCCTTTCCCCCTCTTCTTCATAGTATTTTTTTTTGGTAAAGCACATTTATGGTTAGAGTCCTGCCAGGAAACAGGATTTTTCACATGTGCTACGAGACAGAGGCCCAGAGGTACTGTCTCTGCAGGTCTGCAGTGGGCACAGTGTCGTCACCGACACGATCACCCTTTCTCGAGTGTGCCGCCCCTGTTTGTGTGGGGGACCCTTTCCTTTTGCTCAAGTGAGCGGGTTCTGTTTCATCGTCCTCTTTGGTCTGTGCTTGCACACTCCCACACTACTGCAATTGCTGTACTTTTAGAAACAGTTTGTATTTATTAACGAAGTCCCTAAACTCTTATACAGGGTGGTCTTATTTATTTATTTATTTATTTATTTTAATTTAAAAAATTTTTTTATTTTAATTGTTTTTCAGTACAGTTTTCTGTCGTTCACTCCCATCCCAGTCCACCCTCCCAGTGCTCCCCACCTCCCTCCCCTTTCCACCCCCCTTAGTTTTTGTCCATGTGTCCTTTATACTTGTTCCTATAATCCCCTCCCTTTTTCCCTGAAATTATACAGGGTGGTCTTGACCACTGTTGACCTTTTTGTATTTGCATGTAAGTTTGTAGAATCAACGTGTCAAAGTGCACACACACAGATAGACAAAACATATTCTTAAGACTTCGAATGGGATTGCATTAAGTCGGTTGATCAACTTGGAGAAAACAGAAGTCTTTACTATAGTGTGTCTTTAGTCCATGGTGTGTGCAATTATTCTTTTCATTGTAACTTTTCTATTTTTTTAGAACACATTGCATGAGAAGTTTGTCTGTCTGTTCCCTGCAGTATCTGGTTCACTGAGCGAGAGTTTGACATTATACTTGAAGTAAATTCTGCCACTCCTCTTTGCATAAGACATGTTTTCTTATGCTTTTTATATGCTCTATCACTTGGAAGAGTTTTTCGGTTTTAAGCATTTGACACGCAAATCTTTCGTGTGTGTGTGTGTGTGTGTGTGTGTGTTTTAAAACTTTATCTGAGGGTGACAGACAGTAGCAGGCGGGGGGGAGGGTTGCTCCCAGGGCCTCTGCCGGCCTGTCTGCCTCTCCTTCCCCAGGTGCTGATTTGTGTCCTTGCGCTCACTGTCTTGTGGTGGAGGCATCCCTCCTCTGCTCCAGGCAGGAAGCAGGGAAAGGGCCAGGAGGCGAAGAGAGACGCCTACGGCGTGTGTGTGTGCTCGCGCTCTCAGAACTGGCGAGCACACACTTTCCCCAGCCCCCGCCCCGCAGACTGCTGCTTCCAGAGTCAGAATGCACTTGGTCAGACGCCTTTGCCGGGACCCTCCCGGCCAGTCACCGACCAGGGCGGTGAGGTCACCACGGCTAGTGTAGGTCCTGGGCCCGGGGAAGGCCCCTTCTCCGTCTCTGCTGCTGCTCAAACAGGGGTCCCGTTAGCAGGGGAAGAGGAGCGGAGCATCGTGCGGGTGGGGAAAGGCGCCTGGCACACTCATTTAGGGTTCCCAGTGTAGAATCTGGTTTCGTTAATTTGCAGGAATTTCCCTGGTTCTTGGATAGCGAAGAAAATGATTTTAAACCTTAGTGTTTTTTTGTTTAACATTTTAAGGTCGAGTAATTTGGGGATAAATGTTTATTTTGAAAGTTGCTTTGTTATCTATTAAGATATGGTGATATTTTAAGATGGTAAATGGCATTCCAATTTCTGTGAACTATTGCTTCCTGCAGTGTTCTAGGCGTAATGGCATTCGTCTTTTTAATGGGAAAAGGCCATCTAAATTTTCCTCCGACAAGTAATGGAACGGGGCTGAGGTGACAGGCTTCACGGGCTGCTACCTGCTCCCGCAGTTGTCGTCTGGACAATGAAGTCGTGCCTTTCGTAAAAACAGCCTGAGAAAGGCAAATTGCTCAATTGAATCACTGTCTCTGATCAGGTTCAGTTAGGGAATTATTATTTTTTTAGGAAGTCTGCCTCAGAATCTGAGTCAGGAAATATCTTTTATTTTTTTCAATAGGATGTTGGTGTTAATGTCACTGCATACCTGAAATTGTTTTACGCGTGTCTTTGTAATTTGGTGACAGTTCAGATTTTATAGCTGATTTTTTCCTCAGGATTCAGGAAGAAGAATTTGGAGATGTGCGGTTAGGGAAGAGCAGGGGTTCTGATGGTTTTTGATATGTCGCTGTGTCCTAACAGTGGACTCGTATAGTCTCATTCACACCATTTCCACATTTAACGACCCGAATCCTGTCATGTCTCCCTTTACCCTTACTTTGTATTATCCTGTCTGATGTCCCAATTTGAAAACAATTAGAAGTCGTTTCATGCTTGTGTCAAGTGGTTTTGTTTAGTCCTTGTGCAGGAATTTGTTAAAAAGAACTTATTCGAAGGCCCCAAACAGCCAATTGTTATAAATGGCAGAATGAATGAATCTGATTTAACTCGCTGACTTACGAACTTACTGACTTAATAACCCACGAAAATGATTTAACCCACTCACGGAAACCAGCTCCGGTCGTCCACATTTCCTCATCGCTCTGCTCCTTGTCATTCGGCGTTTTTTGAATACGAAGTTTTAGACTAGATTGTTGACTAAAGAGCAATTATCCCTGGCAGAGAAATGTTTCTTTTCACATTCCAAATAATGTAGAAACATTCAAGAACAAATCACAGTCTATCTGAGAAACATGCATGTCCGAAGTGGAAATTTCATAGGCTGTTCTATAAGCACGGAGTGTAATAATGTAAGTGAGAAGGGCGTAGTTCAGTGCCAGCCCATGACAGGTGCCCCTAAATCATCAGATAATCATGATTATCGCTGTACGAGTGTTTGCAACTTCCAGTTTTCTAAAGTGAGTGAGTTTTCTGTGTGCATTTAAACTACTTTACTCCCAAGGAAAAAAGGATGAGCCTGGGGGTCAGACCTTGTGAGGGGCCCTGCTGGCCTCATCCGGAGACCCCCCTCTCTGCGGTGTCCCTCGTAACGACGGCATTTGCACGCGTGTCTCTGTGTTAGCGTCTGACTGCCGTGAACACCCTCCCCGCGGCTCCACAAGGAGGGTCTGCTTAGTGCTGCCTTCGGAGCCCCAGCGGGCCGCGCGGCGCACTGGGGGCCGAGCAGGTGTGCGCCGATCTCCCTGCTGCCAACCTCTCCTTTTCCGAGAGCTCCAACCTAAGACTAAGCGAAGTCCTACAGTATCCTTTAACTCTGGTTTAGCCAGTTGTAAAGAGTGTTTCACAACAGTTTATGTACGTATTTCTGAGTGCTGTTGCACTGACGCGTCTCTGTCTGAGAGAAACTTGTAAAAATAGCTCAGATGAAGAACAAACGGACAGTACCCAGAGGAGGGGAGGGTGGGTGGCGGGGGAAAGAAGGGAGGGGTCATCAGGGAGCGTGTATGAAGGGCCCGT
>PVKM010012618.1:0-16323 GCA_004027735.1 Carollia perspicillata | reverse complement strand
TATAATACAAGGATAATAAATATTTCCATAAAACCTAATTTATAGTATTTTTGAACATTCATGGTGTGTATATTAATATATATTTATACACATATCTTGGCTGAAATGTATTTTAATTTTATGACTTATTATTCAGCTTAGCTTTTTATAGCAGAGTTTTACAATACATTGTGACTTTATATTGTGTATTAAATTAGTTCTTATCTGCAGAAAATACGTATTTACTTGATTTTTTTCTTTTAGTGTTTGACATTGAACTTTAGTTTCCGTTGAGTATTTAAAAAAGAATAGCCCTGGCTGCTGTGGCTCAGTGGATTGAGCTCCGGACTGTGAAACAAAGGGTCGCTGGTTGATCCCAGTCAGGGCACAGGCCCGGGTTGGGGACCAGGTCCCCAGTAGGGGGCACGTGAGGGGCAACCACACATTGATGTTTCTCTCCCTCTCTTTCTTCCTCCCTTCCCCTCGCTCTAAAAGTAAATAAACAAATAGTCTTTAAAAAAGTAATGCACACTTCACGTTGCTAAGGCTGATGTTTCTGCTACTACAGGTGCGCTAGACGCAGACTTCCGAGAGGAAGGGCGCGGCCCTGGACGGAGGCCAGGAGTCAGGGACCGGAGTGCGGTGGAGCCGGCTCCAAGAGAGGCCCCTGTCAGAGAGCCCCGGGCAAGCCGGGGCCTGCCTCCACCGCAGAGGGGCCGGTGGGATTCTGGGGGCCAGCCACGCAGTGTGTTTTCTGACGTGTGACGTGGCCCAGCTTCTGGCTGGAGCAGAGGCCCTCGTGTTCCGTGTGTCGCCTGTCACAATCGGTAGCACTCTCCACAGCAGAGGTCCCCAGCCTCTAGGCTGTGGGCCGGTGCTGGTCCAGGTCTGCTAGGAACCAGGCTGCACCGCAGGAGAGGAGTTGAGTGCGATGTGCCTGAATCACGCCCAGACCACCCCCTGCACCCAGTCCGTGGAATAGCTGTCTCCTGCAAAACCCGTCCCCTGTGCCAGAAAGGCTGGTGACCGCTCCCCTACAGGTTATCATATTTTTCCAACATTTGTGTAACACATGGAAATTCAACTCTTGGTAAAACTATTTAAACCAAAAGTGAAAATGAGGAGAAATAGGTATGTAAAACAGTGAGTAACCTCAGCATAATTTTGGATTTGGCGATTGGAGACTGGCGTTGAGACACGAGGCATTAATTTCTAGCGGAGGTGCTCTGGTGCCTCCGCACATCAGGCTTCCCTGTCCTCGAACACCGGTGGGAGCTGCACTTCCGTCTTTGAATGGCTTACATCCCTCTGATTGCTGAGGTTTGCACAATGTTGGGCTTTGGGGGGATCAAGCCCCCCAGGGCACAGCAAACACCCTTCCTGTTGGACCACTTTATGGAGAATGGCAAAGGCTCACCAAGGAGGCTGGACCCAGTGCTCTGTTACCGTTTGCTCGTGGGGCCATTCGGGACGTGACTCGGAAGGAGTGCGGGAGCCAGCTGGGAACGCCATACCGGGGGTCATTACAGCCCTGTATGGCTTTCGGGGACCAGCGCCGTGAAGTCCCACCCAGCCACGGGGCAGGCTGAGCAGCGTGCTCTGTGAACCCCGCCCGAGGCCTGTTCACACGACCCAGTGCTTTCCAAATGAAAGGTCTTGGGATTTTTCATCATGGTGTTGCTGGACTGACAGCAGAGCATAGACTCGGATGCTTTTGAATGTGGCGGTTTTACTCTCAGATGGACAACTCTTTTCAGAAGGAGGGGTTTTGCTGCTGAATAAGCCTCAGAGAATGGGGCTGTTAGACCCATTGGCAGCACGTTAAAACTCACGGGTAACTGTCTAACTTCACGCGGTTTGGGGATAGGGTGAGCCTCAGTGTCTTCAGGTGGATTCTCAACTCTCTGTGCTGGTGCCGGAGCCGTGCTCTTCGGGGAGTGGGAGCAGACGCCGGCCTCCCTCCCCGAGGGGCTTGTGGCTCCGCCAGGAAGTGCTGGGCGCCCCTGCTCAGCATCAGCTGGAAGCACAGCGGCCTCGCGTGCACCCGTCTGAACCTGGAGAGCAAAGGGAGTGTTATTCTGTCACAGGACGCAGGGTCACGGGTTCTTAATTTCGTTCGTGGTCCAACCTCAGGAATCCACTCGGGTTGCCAGTTGGCTTCTTTGGCTTGGGCTGCGGGCTCAGGCTTGTGTGTTTCCGGAACGTTTGCTCTTGTCTCGGAACGAGTACATCTTCTTTTGAACCGTGTTCCTTCCATAGCCACCGTTTGTATGAAATTGCTTGTCACTCTTGCTTACCACTGAAAATAATAACTGGCTCCTCTCTGTTGTAGTGTTCGCTAATAATTACAGAATTATCCAAATGACTATGACACTCTGTATATTGCACAGTGTCCCCCACCCTCTTCGCCACAGCAGAGTTGAACTGAGCAACAGAAAGGGAATTTCCATAGCTAAGGATTTTGAGTGATGATTTTAAAAAGGTTTTATTTATTTATGTTTAGAGAGGGGAAGGAGAGGAGAAAGAGGGGGAGAGAAACATCGATGTGCGGTTGCCTCTTGAGCGCCCCCTACTGGGGACCTGGCCTGCAACCCAGGCACATGTGCCGCTGAGTGGGACTCGAAATGGTTGGCACTCAATCCACTGAGCCACACCAGCCAGGGCAATTTTGATTAATGATTTAATATGTTTAAATTGATGACAAATGACTGGAGGCACTGAGCTTTTAAAATTGGAAACACTTATAAACCATCCATGGGAAACACGTACCATTTAATTCTTTTTCACCATCTTCTCTCTAGTTCTTCTGGTAAGTACTGCGTGCTTTACCAATCTCTCTCTCTTTTATACGTGGAAACGTGGTTAGCGAGTACGACCAAGGAAAGACAAAATGTTGAGAAATGAGGTTGTATGTGGCCGGTAGAATTTGGGATACTTTTCATTTCTTTACACCTTGCTCTACGCTTTATGGGGAACCTGTATTTTTATCATTGGTAAATAGACTTTTCTATTATAAGCACATTCTTTTACAATAAAAATATGCTTTTAAAATTTGCCAATAATTAAAAACCCAGTGAAATTTGTGTATTGAGCAACATTGGAATTGGAGGGAGCGGAAAACCAGCCACATTTTTCAAAGGGGAGCACCATCACACCTCGGGACTCGGCTCCAGAACTCGTCAAACATGGCACTTGTCACATTTTGATGAGGAAAGAAGTCTCGGCACTCTGCCCTTGCTCGGGACTTGCCGCCCTTGTTGCCAGAATGTGTGTGAGTTGGTTTCAGCACGTGTCAGGTGTTCTGGAACAAGATAATGACGGGACTGAGGTGCCACCGTGTTTCTACCCGTGTTGTTCCGAGCCCCGTTCACGGGCGCTGAGGAATCGTTGTCCACAGTCCTCGTAGTTCATGTAAAAACTGCACCTGGTAGAATAACAGTCTATCAGGTTTTTGGAAAAAATGAACTAGATGGTTCTTTCTTTACCTGAGTGAATTTATTTGCTTTTAGTAAATTCTTTTAAAGTTGATGTCTGTTACAAAAATGCAATAAGAATCGTAGTCCATCATCTTTGCAATTCCAGCTTCCTTAAGAATGAAGTTTGTTGAAACCTTTAAGAATTTGTCTTATTTATAATCATTAGTATTAGTGATTTCTTTCCACATTATATTTTGTATTTTTAAATTGAGGTAGGATTAAAGATAAACTTAATTTCATGGTAAAATGTTTTAAATTGGACAGTAATTAAAACTTACCCCTGAAGTGAAAATTTAGTTTCTCTTCCTTTGTGCTAGACTTAGTTTAGTTTATTAGCTTACGAACTGGAGTAATGCTCGGAGAAATCTGAAAATGCACACGAGTTTATTAGAGAGCTCGCTTTTTGTAATTTTTAGGTTTTCTGAGTTTCCAGTAGTCTTACCTGGGTGACATAATCATTACCATTATCTTATTTCTTCAATGAGGATTTTAATCAGCTCTTTGCCTCAGACATTTACAATGCAATGGAGCACAGTTAAGAAATGACTAGTTACCTCAGTATTTTCTGAATGAAAAAAATAAAGTATGGAGGAATCACTCTTCAAGTCGTGAGCAGGTTCAGGCATGCGTCCAGCTTTCCTCCCTCCGTTCCTCGTGTGCTGTTACTCATTTCGTCAGCGGAAGTCCGCGCCCCTTTACCGCGGGCGAAATGGGGTTCGCCTGGGCCCAGGGGTTTGTTTTCTGAACGGACGTAAGCAGACCTTGGTTGACATAATTTGGGGGGCTGTTGACACAATGTGGGCTTTTCTCTAGTTACATGAAGTTATGAAATATTCTTTAACAATATGTTAGGTAAAAGCTTGATTTTTTCCTGATCATGGGATTATGTGCAGGCTGATTTTAAATGGGAAATTTTGCATCAATCTTTAGTAGAACTTAAGAACTTGCAGTAAATAGCGTGAGATTATGTATACTTCGTCAGTATTTTATAATGTTTATGCAGGGCTTGGCTCCTTACTTGTGATTTAGGTTTTCAGCCATGGCTTATTTCTAGGTTGGTTTTCCAAGGAAAATTTATTTTTGCTTTGAGACCCATGCTTTTCCACGTCCGCTGACCTTTCCGAAGGCTTTGCGTTCTCCACTTGATGCCTAATCGTTTAAGGATTCTCTGAGCATTTTGCTTTAAGTCAGTTTTTCCTTCTTAGCCATTGACAGCAAAACGCATCTTCCTGAGTGAGGCCCCTTTGATCTTCAGAGGGCTTTATCTAGAGGGAGATTAAAAAGAAATCTGTCAGGCATTTTCTCAAATAAATTGAAAATGCTGCCTAAGATTTTCAGATCTGGTGAAGTTTCTCTGAATTAAGATTTAGGAAAACAACTATGCTGATCAATGGTTTAATCATTGGTTGGAGATTTCAGAGATGTGTTCTACTTGGTATGAAGGAACATTTCCAATTTTGCCTCAGAGACAAAAATCCACGCACTGATATAGATAGATGGCCAGCAGCAACTTCTTTCCCTTAATTTGACTGTATCTAACACCACTCGTGTCCACGGGGAAGAGTCGGGCAAGGTTCCATTTGTCCACAGCTCCACAGGGGCCCGGTGTCATAGGAGGAGTTTTCCACTGGCCTTTTCTGAATCTGGGGTGTACGAACATCAACCAGGAATATGCTAACCCCCCTCCTCCCTCGCTGTTGTTAAGCAAACGCACAGCGAGTGCTTATTTGGGGCCAGACTCTGTGCAGTGCTGCTCTCTCCGCGGGTGACCCCAGCCGGCACAGCATCCGGCACAGCATCCGGCATGCGATGGGCCCTAAGAGTCAAGGTACTGTCCTCGAAACACTGAGGTGGCCGTTTAAAGAACGCTCCAGGGACCTCAGTTTTGGTGCAGAAACACAAAACCGTAATCAAACTAAATTTAGTTTCTGATTTACTATTAACATAGCCTTTTAAAAGTTAGAGGTAAGAACGGCTAATAACTTAATCCGTAACATAACTATGTTTGTAGAAAAGTCTGCTTTGAGGCCGTCATTCGGTCGGTAAGAAAGCCATGGGGAGAGAGGTGTAACGGCACGGCAGGAGCTTCTCGTTGGGTTTGGGGGTGTGAAGGGAGAGGGATGGTGTGGAAGTCTAATGAAGGGTGGCAGTTTGATTTCTGAAACGAATGGTTGGAAGGACACAGACAATAAGGAACTGACAGGAGATTCAAACCTTGCAAATTCTTTTTCAGAAATTCCAGGCTTTCTATGAAATTTTAAGAAAAATGGCTTAGCCTTATGTTCTTCCATTTTGAGCTGCTTGGAGGAAAATATCATATAAATGCAAATTTCTGCTATAATCATTTATTCACTTTGTATTATGTGCTTAAAGAGTTGGAGAATCCGGAGGCTGTTTAATAGACGAGGCGTTGCCTGTAAAATTTTCCTTCATCGCATGCAGTTTGCTTTGTTTGATAAGCACCTGTTTCCTCCTCCTCATTTCTATCCCAAATCAGTCCGAGTGGACCAAAAAGACCCCGTCACCCTCAGGCAATCATTGTATCGGTTTGAGGGCTCCTGGTACATGGGACTTGAGTTCCTGTTAGTTGATAACATTTTGATGTCCTTCGTTTCATTAATTAGTTTAAGGAAACCATTTGGTTTTCATATACAAGTGCTTGTTAATTACTGAGTCACGAGAAGACAGAGAGGTCCAAGTGTCCTATTAATTCATTTGAGCCTGAAAATTTTCTCCTAATTGGTTTGGCAAGAAGAATAAGTGAGATTAATTGCCAATGCGGAGATAAGTGTGTAATTTTAGCGTGGTATAAAGCTGCGGTCGTCAGTAGTGGCAGTAGGGATCTGGATGGTTTTTGTTGGACCTTATTTATTGCTGCAAAATCATTATCATCTTCTGATATTGTAACTCGGGTTATTTCACCCTGTTATTTTTAATGCGTGTTAATCCTCCAACCACAGGTACTTAAAACCTTGCTAATTAAAGAGCCATTAATAAAGTTAGCAATATGAGCAGTTTACATCCGCCAGCTCATTCAGTCCAAGTTCCGTTTTGCCCACTTACGTCATTGTTTCAGTTTGGCTAAGGTGTTTGAGGTGAGTCCAGAGTGAGACATGTCTTCAACTTCAGGAGGCCGGCTTAGTTTGTGCTCGAGTGTATCTGTAATTATCTTTAATTATCTGTAAACAGATAATATACTACTCTTAGTAGCCAAGAACAAAGATCAGCTTTGTGTGCTTTTAGTTTTTTTTTTTTTAACAGAATAATATATTTGTATTCTTTCACATACTAGTTTTGACTAAATATTGATCTCTATATGTATTTTTAACCTGGAAACATTGTTCTCTTATAGTTTTGATTCAAACTTCTTTGAAGCAAAGATTGAATTGCTTATTTCCTCTGGTTCACAAATATTAACAGCATGCTAAAAGAAGCATGCTTTTACTTTTGAAAGTCTGTTTGGCTTTCTGTTTTTTGATATAAAACTCGTCTGGTTATACAGGCTGAAATGCTCTCTGGGACTGTACGCATCAAACTTCTGTTGTAATGCGAGGTTTCCCTGAGACAGAAATTGCAGTGTTTTGCCTTTGGTTTGGGGAAAGGCTTATTTTCCTCTGCCACATAATCAAGCTTCAAATTATTCATAACCACAGGCACCTGTACTTGGTGCATGCGTCGCAGTCCTGAGCATCCTTTCGGTTTTTCACTTCTGAGGTCCGCGTGTCCCTCTTGTGTTTGTGCTTCTGTGACAGAGGTGGTGCTGCTGATGCGAGTGGGCTGCGTGCGGGCTCTCTTCGCCCAGGCCTCCTTCCGTGCTGGACTCCGGGGGACTCACACGTCCCTCCACTGCTTTGTCTTGGCAGAAAGGGTTTTAAATATTTTGCATATCTTGTTTTTTTTTAAAGCTACTCACAGGATTTCATTTTCAGGCACGGTGTTTTAATATTTTTGAAACACCTCTTGTCGGAGGAGAAGGGATCACAAAGGCCAGTGTAGTTTCTCCTGCTACACGTCACGTGCAGATTTTATTGAGCATCTGGCGTGTGACCAGCACGTTGCTGGGTTTTGTGAAGGACATGAGAAAAGTCATTTTTCCTGCCTGGAGAGATTTATGATCTAACCAGAGGCAAAAGGCTAACAAGTTAGGAAATAATACAAGATAAAGAAAATAAATATATTTTAAAAGAACAAGTCAGGTTATTATTGTTATATTTTATCAGAATAATTATAACTGATAACGACTGGTTCTGTATTTAATTAAAAATGGTTGCTTCCTGCCCTGGCTGGTGTGGCTCAGTGGACTGAGCACCAGCCTGTGAACCAAAGGGTCACTGGTTCGATTCGCAGTCAAGGCACACGCCTGGGTTGAGGGCCAGGTCCCCAGTAGGGGGCACACAACAGGCAACCGCACATGGATGTTTCTCTGTCTCTTTCTCCTTCCCTTCCCCTCTCTCTAAAAATAAAATCTTTAAAAAATAGTTACTTCTTCATCACAAGGCCTTGAAGTAAACAGGATACTACCCTTTGAATTTTGAAGAAAATGAATCACTATTTTATTGAAGTTTGTGGAGCACCAGAAAGCTTTTAAAATTCAGGCATTAAGTTACTCAATTTACATTTGAAGGAACTGAGGCCAGAGACTCGCCTAAGTCACACAGCTTAGTAGCGTGCCAGCACTAGACCAAAGGGCAACAGTCCCATGCATTGGAGCCGGTAAGCATTACTGATGCAACAGAATCAAAGGCCGTCCATCTCCAGCCATATCTGTTTTTAACCTGGGAACGTTGTTCTTTTATAGTTTTGATTCAAAATTCTTCGAAGCAAACATTGAATTGCTTATTTCTTCTGGTAGCATTTGACCCTTTCTCCTTCCTCCTCCTCCTTTTTCCCTTTTTCCATTTGCGACTCTTCTTTCTCGAAAGTTATCAACATCACCGGCATCGTCACCCCTTATATTTGCGTGGCTCCGTATGATTTAAAGAATATTTCCATATACCATGTATCCACTTACCTGAGCATCACGGCAGCCTTGTGAGGAAGGTCCTCTCTCATCCAAGGTGAGAAAACACACCTGCAAACCAGGGAAGCCATGCGCTCAAGTAAGTGAGGCGAGGCCTTGCTCCCGAGTCTCCTGCTCCGAGCCTTTCCCGCTCCGCTCAGAAAGCCGGCTCCACCCCAGCTCCTTTTCCCAACCAGGAGCCAGTTACAGAGCACGCAGAAAACGGGGAGCGAAATCGGGTGTGAGTGCTTATCGTAGCTGCTTGCCTTGTACGCTTTTAAATGCTTTATAAATTTACTTCTTCGGTAATCTTTGTCGAGTTGTGTGCATTATTAGTACTTAAATAACACAAACCAACAAACAAACAACAGCAACAACAAAATCTGGGCTGGTTTCAGAACAGCTTTGTGGAGCTTTCAGACCCCGAGGGGCCACCCTTCTCGGACGGGACTCTGGCAGTCCTAACTGACCTCTGGAAAAAACCCTTGGAATTCTTCTCGACACTCTATCTGCTTATTCATTACTAAGTTTAACCTAGGTTTAGCTACTAATGTATCTTGAATGATTGCTTTTATTTTATTTTTCTAGTACCTTCATTCTACTTTCTAGCTTCTTTCTAAACATAGAGCCCTGAATTCCAGTATAAGGTGTTCATATATATGATAATGTTCAGGGAGTGTGATGAAACTAGGTGATGGTTTTAGACTATTGTCTAATTTTTTTCCCTAGGCTATTTTTCCAAATTTGTATCTATTTTCAGTCACCACGACAATGAATGGTAGTGAGAGGCACCTGGGCTTTCAAGTTGGAATAGTAGGATTGAAAGGTGCCCTTCAACATTCGTGGCTGTGTGGTTTTAGACGAGTCCGTGGACATCTCTGGGCCTTGGCTTTGTCACCTCCAAGATGTGGGCAGGTGTCTGCCATGCAGGGTGGTGTGAGGGTCATCTCCCTGTCTCCCTGAGATCTGCAGGAGAGGTTTCAAAGCCCCTCGTGCTCACCTGTCCACAACTCACATCAGTCCCTCTGCCCCGACTCCCACCTGGACCTCCCCTCTCTCTGTTCTCGATTTGCTCAATGGCACCCTCCTCCACTAGCGGTGGGGTGACTTTCTCCCTTTCTCTCCCCCCTTCCTTACTGTTTCGCCATGTTTACTCCCTACAGTTCTCTCTGACCAGCCCTCTCTTCTCCTCCTGCAAGGACACCGTATTAGCTCAAACTGCTGCCGTCTCGCACCCCCGTCCCTGCAGCAGCCTCCGCTAGCCGACGGCCCTGCATTCACTGGGCACCCTCCAGCACACTCTGCTTTCAAGGCCAATGCCACCGTGCCGTTCCCTGGCTCAGGGCGACTCCGTTCCTTCCATCGTGCCTTCTGGAAAGCCTGGCCCATGATTGGGCCCCACGGTGTCTGGAACCCGCACTGTCCTCTTGCTCTTTAGTTCTCAGCGGGTCTGCTTTCCAGAATGGCTTGTTCTCCTCTTTCTCTGGAGTTCCCTCTCCCTGCCACCTGCCCAGGCCCGTCCCCTTGACTGAGCCGCTTGTTTTCCCTGGTGGACAGCTGCCCATGCTCAGTCCATGGGGAGACTCTGACGGCCCCGTGGGCTCCCTTCCACCGGCCGTCCCAGAATCGTGCGCTCCCTCCGGAGCGCTTCGTCCCACTGTGCGGTGTGGCCGCTTGACCGGGCAGAACGCTGTGGGCCGCAGCGGACGCTGGACCTACCAGTTTCTTCTCCCTCTAGCACTTTCCACCTGTGAATTGCAGAGTAATTATTTTTCTTTAATTGTTTGGTTTCTAAAAGATTTATGTTTTAAAGATTTACTTTTAGATGTGATTCGCTTATGTTATGGCCAATTTTAATTTTTTTTTCCTGCATGGGAGAATCGGGCCGAAGGCAAAGAAGTTCACTGGACGGTCAGGTCAAGCTCGTAGGGTCTGTTCATTGGAAGAACGGCATACGTTGCGTTTGTACACAGTGCCCTTCATGCACGGCCCTCTGACTTCACAGTGGGTCGCGTTCGGAACAGAATCGCCTCAGCTCCTCTGTGGCCCCCCGGGGCACCCTGGCGTTTGCCATTCGTTGCCCTGTGTGGTTTCTGTCTCCAAGGTGAATTAACTCAAACGTTTTGCTTTCCCCTTTAAAATTCCGCCATAATTTAGTTGCTTTAATTTAGTGTCAGACCCCGCTTATTATTTCTTGGTAATTAAAACTTCTACCGGTCATGGAAGGCTTTATCTTTTTAAACCCTGTATTTTTAAAACCAATTCAAAACCTAGTTCGAAACAGTGTCTCTCACTCGTGGATTAGGGGAGTAACTGTATTTACGCTCCGCCTCCCTCATCAGAGCTCTCGGAGTGCCTCCCGAGTGCGCGCTGGGCGTCTGGAAGCCGCTCCTGTCTGTGCTCCCGTCCCTTTGATCGGTCTCGGCCCTCACGGCTCTTT
This sequence comes from Carollia perspicillata, assembly GCA_004027735.1. Classification (NCBI taxonomy): domain Eukaryota; kingdom Metazoa; phylum Chordata; class Mammalia; order Chiroptera; family Phyllostomidae; genus Carollia; species Carollia perspicillata. The sequence continues at coordinate 5,429 of PVKM010012618.1, read as the reverse complement.
CATGTTAGTGACCTGAAGGCCACACCGGACTCCATGATCCAGAGCAGCGGGCACTGTGTGTGTGGACAGTGTCTTCGGCTGCCATGCCTGTCTTGGTAGCATGCAACACTGCAGGGCTGTGTTTCCAACAACAAAAGTGGTAATTCCAACATGTCTTAACTTTCAAGCAGAAATTACTTATATTTTTCCTAGATTATTATACTGTTACTCTCATTGAAATCTGTTTCCTCTTTCTGCCAACCAACACAACTCAGTAAGTCCTCCAAGATTCTATTGCCGTGGGGTCATATAGGGCTCTCCCATTGTTCTATTTTAGTGTATATATGTTTTGTCTCCCTAGACCGTCGCTTTTCAATTTTCTCGATGACGGAGTTACGGAACTTAGCATTTGCATGTAGTTAAACTTGTTGATCTCTTTGGTGTCTAGGTTTCCAACCTCCAGTTCTTTATTTTTTACCATCTCTGCCGTTGTACGTTGGTTTGGATGACCTCACCCCCAGGCTTAAGGATTGGCCCTGTTACATGGTTGAATGCAGAGGCATAATCCCAGCCCCGTGCTGTGAGTGGACGCGCCTGGTCCAAGCAGTGCCTGGCATTCTGTTCCTTACAGTGACTGGGAAGAGGCGAGCGTGGCCAGGACTTCCCGCAGCGGACAGAGGAAGAGAAACTCCCTTAGGGACGGTGAGACACGCAGACGTGTGGGACTGAGGTCTGTGGGTGTGACGGGTGCCGTGCGGGGGCAAAGCTGGCCGGTGCGAGCGGAGGGCAGAGCTGCGAGGATGGCAGCGGGATGGGGCCAGAGCCCGGGTCGCCGCCCTGCACCTGAAACGGGAGCTGCCTCTGTGCGTCGCTGAATCACTTCCTCTTGAAGGCAGTGGATAGAGACTTCCAACTGGCAACTGAAAGTGTCCTCACGATTCACTCTTGCTGTCATTTTTATCTAATGTGTGCAATGAGGAGGCGGATGACATGTGCCTGGGTCTGCTCATATTTGTGAAATGTTTGTCTCACCAGGGCTGGACTCCGTAAGCAGCATCCTCAGCTGTGCGGTTCGTACGAGTTAAATGTCCACCATCTCTCACTTTCCTCCAGTTCCCCGTGACTCATTCGGTTGTATTTCCCGTTGATTTCAAGTCTACTTCTCATGAAACGGAGCCCTGCTGCGGGTTTTCTGTTTGGTTCCGTCCATCTGTCTTTACATCCCTTTATTGATGAAGACATTTTCAAGTCTTATCCTCTTACAGTTCATCCTTTTATAGGACATTTTCATGTCCTTAGGGCAAATCTCCCTTGTTATTTTTCCAAAATTTCTTGGCCGTTGCATCCCATTTATTCTTCAGGATTAATTTGAGCATTATTCTATTTTTTACACAATAACTCCTGAAGTTTTCATTAGCATCCCATTTATTTTGGAAACGCATCCTATAAATTCATATGTGAGTTCTGGTGTCTTTATGTTACTGGGTTTTCTTGCTTCAGAAACATGGTCAATCTGTGTGTCTACTGGGACTTCCAGGTCTCTAATTTTTTGAGATCCACCATATTTCTTGTTAATGTACTTTTAAGGATTTTATATTACTGTTGTGAATGAGATCATTGTTCATTTCCTCTTTTTAAATTTGGAGAAAAATTTAAAAACACAAATGTGGTAATTATTAGAAACAATCTGGAAATGTCATTTTAAATCTTTTTAAAATAAAATGCAAATGAATTTGAGCATCTGTCATCATGAGTTTTCACATGTATCTTTGTTTTCATTTTTGTGGGGCCTCCTGATCCTGTTGCCGGAGATTGATCAATCTCCCTGGCTTTTCAAGGAATCAGTTTTTGTTTAACTTTTATTGAGTCTTTGTTAATTTATGCCTGCTCCTTTATTATTTCCTTCATTCTGCCTAACTTAGGTTTATTCTATTATTTGTCTCCTAATGCTTAAATTAGATGATTCGTTCATTGCTCTTCAGCCTGTCCTCTCTTGTAATTTAATCATTTAAATTTATAATTTTTTCTAATCATTTTTTTTGCTTCTTAGTAGTTTTGAGGTGTTTTCACTATTTTTATGTGTATTTTAGCATTTTGATTTATTTCTTTAATCAGTGAATTACTTAGATGTGTTTATAAGTGACAAAAATGTCTTATTGTTTTCTGAAATACTGATTTTTAACTTAATTGCACTGTGTTTAGAGAATATTAGATATTTTAAGCTGATTGTTTAAAAGTTGTTGAGACTTACTTTGTGGCCCTGCATGTGGTCACTTCTCATAACCGTTGCACATTTGCATACGATTATCTATTCTCCAATTGTTTGAACCAGGGTTCTAAAAATATCTACTAATCAGCTTGTTAATTATATTGTACAAATCTTTAATATATTTAATGATTGATTTTAGTCTGATTATCTAGCAATTACTGAGATATGTTAAAATATTCCACTAAATGATGGATCTCTAAATTTCTCAAAGTTCTTTCAATGTTTTTCTTTATAAATTTGAATTTATATTATTAGATAGGCAGAATAATGTGCCCTCTGTGTCTCTCCTGCCTCCCAAAAGATGTCCGCATCCTAATTCTCAGAACTCAGGAATTGTTTAGCTTACGTGGCAAAGAGGAATTAAGGTTGCTCATCATGCGATCTTAAAGTAGGGAGATGGTTTTGTATCACTACACGGGCCTCACGTCATCACTGGGGTTGTGGGGCGGGAAGAAGAGGTCAATGTTCTTTTAACATATCTTTTAGATCTATCCATATAAACAGATACAGCTATATAACTTAACTGCTATGTAACTTTTCATCTTATGAACAATGATGTCAGTTATCTATTCTGTATCAATAAGCATTTACGTGTTTTCACTTTTTTGCTATTACAAAAAAATTCTCATGCATTTCTTTGTACATATTTGGGAGAGTTTCTCTAAGGCATATAATTAAAAGCGGAATTGAAATTCATTAAATTTATGAGGTGAACCATTCTATAGTTCACATGGTCCAGTCTCTTTAAGTCGATGATGGAAAAAGAAACACTGGGACTAATCAAGATTAAAAGATACTTACGAGTTAGCTGATAACTAAAAGTGATGTATTGTTGCCCTTAGTTGAATCCTGATTTGAACAAACCAACTGTAAAAGTAATGTTTAAAGATATTTGTAGAAATTTGAATGTGGACTGGGGATAAATGAAATTAAGGTGTTATTGTTAATTTCGTTAGCTGTGACAATAGGTGATTATGTAGGAAAATATCTTTATTTTTGAGAGCTGCATAGTGGAGTATGCATAGGCTGTAGCATGATGTCTATTATGGGGGAAATAATTTGACAAAATATTGATAAGATAAACACAGCAACCTGTTATTAAACATGGATGGTGGGTTTATAGATATTCATTAGGCTGTTTTTCTTTTGTGCTTTGCTTTGTATTGGAAATGTTCACAATGCTTTTCATTCTGTAGTAGGGGTTGACAAACTGTAGTCTGAGGGCCAAATCTGGCCCCACGTAGGGTCTTATAAATAAAGTTTTATTGGAACACAGTTATACTAATTTTTTCATGTGTTGTCTATGGCTGCTTTTGCGCTACGTTGGCAGTGCTGAGCAGTTTTGACTGAGGCCAAATGTTTGCTGTCTGTCCTTTTACGGAAAAGGCTTGCAGAACCCTGCTCTGCAGATGTCCCTGCTCTATTTTTTCTTTATAGCCCTCGACCCTCTGCTCTTGCCGCTGCCCTTAACATATAATTGATTTATCGTGTGGTTCTGGTCACTGGAATATAAGCTTCAAAACAGACTTTGTGTTTTCACTAAAAGAATACCAGGTACCAATTAGGAGCTTAATAAACACTGTTGAATAATGAATGAGTTAACACGTGAGAGTTCAGTTTCCCTTCATCCTTGTTAGCACCTGTATTGAGATTTACATTTTTCGCCAATACAGTGAGTGAAATAGTATTGCACTGTTCTTTTCATTTGCTGTCTCTGGTTACTCCTGGTGAGATTATGCTTCTTTTTCTGCGCGCTCTGTTGATAGAGTATGTATATTTTATCTTGTGTGAATTGCTTGCTAATCCTTTGCGTGGTTTTCCATTTGGCTGCATTCCGTTCCGTAATGCTTTGAATCTGGGTTGAAGCTGCTTTCCTCTGGAGGGCACCTGTATTTGCTGTTGCCAGTGCCTGGGGGCACAGCTACCTGCGAGCTGCATTTAAAAATTATTTGCTTCAGGTTGTTTTGGACTTCCTGTTAGCGTGGGGGGAGTCTGGGCCGCAGGCCTGCGAGAGGCCCCCTGGTGGCTGCAGATTCTCAGGGAACCGCTTTCCCTTCCGCTCGAATAAGGCAGGCTTCTTGCTTTGCTTTTCTGTTCAACACGGGGATTTCTTTCTCATCCACCTTTACTCTGCTATCAAAGGACTTGGGGATTTCGACTTAATTCAGAGTCTTTTCCAAGCTTCCCGGTTTGTAGAGACCATGGGCTTTACTGCCTCTCCCAGGCCCTGTGCAGTCATCAGGCCAGAAGCTCCAGGCCACCCGAGTTCAGAGGTAGAGAGAGCTCGCTGCCCGGCAGCACCCCCCGCAGTCCGGCTTCCGCTTCCCCCGCCAGCAATCCCTTGCTCTCTTGCCTGATCAGAAATACGTTTGAGAATAGCATTTTTTGAAATATTTCATCTCAAGTTTTTAATTGTTGTTAGTAGGTGCGTAGTTTAGGGTATCTGGTCTTTCCTAATACTGTGAAATAAAACCTGTGTCCTTTTCACACACCAGTGCTATACGTTTTATTTGTAGAGTGTTGCAATACGTTTGGTAGGAACATGTGGCTTGTTTTATCTCACAGAGATTTTGACATTCTTTGCATGCTTTAATTATTAATCCTTTCTTATATTACAAGTTCCACCAGCCGAATCTGTTGTGCTTTATGCAGGAATTTAAATTTTATGTCATTAAATTCATTAAGCTTTTCTTATGTGTTTTAAGTTTTATGACTTTTTAAAGGAATCCTCATGCACTGTTATAAAATACTTTCTGTATCTTCTGTCAGTATTTATGTAGCTTTGTTCTGAGTGTATTGGTCTTTGGTTGATCTAGAATATTTCTTGTGACCGACGCCAGGTAGGACTTTTACCATGCTCCCCCAATGGAGAGCTGACTTGAACAGTCCATCCCTTTCTCAGTGAGTGTGCAGGGGTCCTGGCAGGGAACAGACTGTGCAGGCCAACGGGGACAATTGGAGAAGGGTTTAGGAGAGGGACTTACCCGGAGGCGCGGCTGTCTAGGGAAACCAGCAGGAATCCTAACTCTGGAGCAGGTGGCAGCTGCTTTTCCCCCTGGGGCGCCCTGAGGGGTAGAGGTTCACGGGGCCGCGTGGGGAGGGCCGTGTGGGGAGGGCCGCTGAGGAGCTGTGGCGTGTTGCGGTGGGGTGTGGTGAGCCCCGTGCAACTCCGTAGAGTGGG
>PVKM010012617.1:0-31418 GCA_004027735.1 Carollia perspicillata | reverse complement strand
CTATTGGTGGGAATGCAGACTGGTGCAACCACTGTGGAAAACACTGTGGAATTTCCTCAAAAAACTAAAGATGAAACTGCCTTTTGATTCAGAATTCCACTGATGGGATTATACAGTAAGAACCCTGAAATACCACTTTAAAAAACCTATGCATCCCAACGTTCATAGCAGCATTATTTACAAATAGCCAAGTGCTGGAAACAGCCTAAATGCCCATCAGTAAATGAGTAGATAAAAAACTGTGGTGCATCTACACAATGGAATACTACACAGCAGAAAGGAAGAAGGAGCTCCCACCTTTCATAACACCATGGATGGAGCTGGAGAGCATCACACTACGTGAAATAAGCCAGGCGGTAAAAGACAAATACCATATGATCTCACCAATAAGTGGAACCTAATAACAAAACAAACAAGTGAGAAAAACAGAACCAGAGGCATGGAAACAAGGAACAGACAGACTGACTAGGGGTTAAGGGGTGAACAAAGGGGAAGTGTCTAGCCAAGGAACATGTGTAAATGACTCATGGACATGGACAGTAGGGTGGGGATTGACTGATGGGCGGGGCAGAGGAGAGAAACAGGGAGAGGGAAATTGGGACAACTGTCATAGAACAACAATAAATCTTGTAAAAGTCTCAAATTGACCACATGTAAAACAGAAGTGCTGCAAGTCAAGGTGCCTGGGAAAGAGATTCTGAGTGTCTGAGGTTGTAAGCGAGGACTCAGGATCCACGCCTGTGGCACAGGGAGGAAGCCCTCCTGAGGGAGCATTATGTGGGAATGAAACCAGCACAAGTAATGCCAAAAACAAGAAAAAGTGTGTTTCTTACATTCCCCTCTCCCCGTTTCTTACACCACGTGATTTCAAGACATATGAAGCTACAGTAATCAAAAGGACGGTGTTAGTGAATGGATAAACATATAGATCAATGGAATAGAAGGGACAGTCATGAATAGACCTGCAAGTATATTATCAGTTGCTTTTAAATAGAAGTGCTAAGCAATTCAATTGAAGAAAGAAGTCTTTCAACATATGGTATTGGAACAAGAGCTGTGTCTAAATGACAGAGAAGTAAACATCAACTTGTATCTTACATATTAATTAAACAAAACTCAAAATGGATCATAGATCTAAAAGTAAAAGTTAATAATTTCAAACTTCTAGAGGAAACAGTAGAAAGTGTTGAATACTTTGGAGTAGAGAAAGATTTCCAAAAGAGGGTACAAAAAGCATGAGCCTTCAGAAAATGAACACAATTTTCTCAAAATTCTAAGCTTTACTTCTCTGAAAGGCACAACTAAGAAAACTAAGAAATTTCAACATACCTCTCTCTGTTATTAATAGGAAATGCTGACAAAAACATCAATTAGAATATAGGAAATTTTATATTATGCCTAACAAGTTTGATCCAATGTGTATATGATATATAATAATATACAATATATATTACACATGCATATATAATATATATGTATGTATATAAAATGCACCATACAATTGTAGGAGCATTTAGCATAGCAGTTTCCTATTTCAATTTGTGTATAACCAGTTAGTCACATTTGAATAAATTACATGCTTAAAAACTGAAATATTTTATCGGGAATAATATTTGTTAACTTCAGGGTACTAGGACACAAACTTTCATTGTTTAAGTATTGGCTTTCTGATTATTTTGACTACAGATCAGAATCATGTCTCAAATACCTCACTCTTTCACACATCATTTAAAACTTTAAATTTTAGGGTAAAAACCCTTTTTTAAAAATTATTTTATTGTTGTTCAAGTACAGTTGTCAGCATTTACCCCCCTTTAATACTAATATTCATATCCATTTCTATGTACCCAATTACACTGAACAATTACCTATGTCAGGAGTCAGCAAACTACAATGGGTAACTTGTTTTTATAAATAAAGTTTTATTAGGGCACATACCTCTTTATTTATATATCATCTACAGTGGCATTCATACCGCAGAGGAAGATGGGAATAATTGATCAAGAACATAATACCCACAATCCTGCAATATTTAGTCTGGCCCTTTAAGAAAAAAAGTTTGCCAATCCCAGATCCCTGATCTGCATGTTTGAACAAGCAGAGGCTAATTTGAAAAATTCAAACCATATGGCTATCTTAAGTCTTATTTATGTTTAAAGATTTGCAAAAGTTCAGTTCCTGCATTGTTCTGATTGTTCAAGTATAAAACCTTCATATTAGAAATTGCTGCATGTAAGTCCCTGGGAACCTATACTGTGAACTTTAATAAATGAGAACTAATATTGCAAAATTTTAATAGGTATGAAAACAAATTGGATAAATGTACAGTGTTATCCTATCCTTCTCTGCAAACTGGAGGTAATATTGGGGCAAGGGAACTTTTTGGAATCTGATCTGAATACTCAGTTCACTCTCAGGACTACCACACAACAAAGTGGATACATAACATTTTTAAAGCGGATAGAAAATGACACCTTATCATCTATAACCGTCTCCCCTATTCCCCAGCATGCATTGTTTTCCAGTTTCATTATAACAAATACCAAATGCATCTCGAACTCACTTCACCATATAGTTGTTATAACAAAAGAAATGAAGGGGGAAAAAGACAGGGGAAATGAAATCACACCTCTACACTTCTGGAAACAATCATGCCGTTCGCATCAGACCGCAGGCCCGTGAGGTTTTGCCAGAACACCATAGTACAGCTCTACTGAGAAACCAAACCGACGCAAATGGCAGTAAAAAGGAAAATAAAAGGACGGATAATAAATTATGCCATACTAGAATTTAACACTGTGTGGGCGGCCTTCATTTGTGGCTGGACATTGGGTGGCCTGTTGTGAAGAGGCGTGACCAAACCTTGGAAATAAAAGCCTGACACTAATTCCAGGACAGATAGGGTGACAATTGTGTGACTTAAGGCTACCTGGTGCCTGTCCTTCTAGATGTGGAACTACACACTGTGTTTCAACTCGATCACACCTATCTGTATACATTGTATGCTTCTTGCATTCCGTAATAATCTAAAACAATGTTGTCCTAGAAATGCATATTGCTAATTTTTTAGTTCTAAAACACCTATTTTCATTCCACTATACATTTTGTTAGATTGTTTGCTTAACCACCAGACAAATACATTAACCAGGCTAAAATGGATCTGGAAAACATGATTTTGACTTTACACTTGAGGGTATAGGTACATTTCTGGATCTAAGCAATTTTATTTAATCACTTCTGATTTGTCTAGTGGTGATACTATATCTTTATTGTATGTGTATGTGTTTTAGACATAATTACTCATAAACATAATATGTATAAAATTTAACCAATGCATCAAGCACTGTTGGAACAATAAAATTTCTTTTTCTTTATGAACCCCATGAGCAAAAACAGTTGTAAGTTAAGGAAAAATATTGACAATTTGATACCTCGGAAGGAGTATTAAGTTGCAAGGGGTTTCTGTAGTCGTGTTTAAGTCCTTATGAAGAAAAACAGTATACAGTTAAGACTTTCAGGACTGTCAAAGATGCATAGGCAAATGATAGAACAGGAAAGGATAGACAGATAAGTAGATAAATAGATAACACCACGTACACTCATAGTGCGTGCACACAAATGTGTGTATATGTGTACATTATTGCACAACTCAAGGCCACTTGGAAATGAGTATGATCAGTAGTGAATGCTTGTGTAAGGCCTCTGACAATTCTATTCAACTAATTTGCTATGTTACTCATTAAATTTGAGAATGACTTAAGTACACAATAAAGGCATTAGTGATTTTTTGTTTTTAATAATATGAGAATTTCTATTTTTGTTCAAGTCAAATATTTATTTCAAAATTGTGAAAAAAGACCAAAATGAGTTATAGTGACATGTCATTTTATCCTTGCAAAGTGTACAATATCATTAAATTTTTACTATTTCTTCTTTACTCAAAAACCTCGTCAGTTTGCCCTGGCTGCTGTGGCTCTAGTGCCGAACCAAGGGTCACTGGCTTGATTCCCAGTCAGGGCACATGCCTGGGTTGTGGGCCAGATCCCCAGTGAGGAGTGCATGAGAGGCAACCACACACTGATGTTTCTCTCCTTCTCTTTCTCCCTCCCTCCCCCTCTCTAAAAATAAATGAATAAAATCTTTAAAACTAAATAATAAATGTCAATTTTATGATAGTATTTTGTACATATATTGATATAATTAACAATTTATTACAAATCTTTTTTAGTTTTTGAAAAATTAACATGTGCATAAGCAAAATATCAAAGATTTGTGGGAAATACCAACCAATTCCATTGTACTTCTGTTTATAAATAAAAATAACATATTTAATAATAATTCTTTAGTGTTCTCCACTAATAGATTAGGTAAGACAAATATCAACTACATACACTTTTTGACAAATAATGATGCATTTCCATTACTTAAACTTTGTTCTTTAACTTTTCAGTAATAGGACAGGTGACTATTGATGGAACTGGTGAAAGGAGGTACTTGGCCTACCAAACTTGCAGTTTCAGTGCTAAGCAGGCTGCAGATATGAATGAAGAAGCATGAGCCCTTTCTTACTAGACTCCAGTCTGGTGGGAAACCTTGACTTGCAAACATGCAATGCTGAACATTCAGTGTTAAAATAAACACACATCCAAGAAGGCCCAGAACCCATATATTGTTTTCTTATATTTTTTCTCACTTCCTCCCTTTGCAAATGTAAGGAATTTTTGACTGAATTTCTTCTTTAGAATGGCAAGTCTCTGTCTCTCTGTTCTTCACTATTTTTTTTGTCGTGTCCCCAGTCAGTGTGCTCTTCTGTTGGAGGTCATCCGTTTGCTTTGGTTATGCCCAGGACAAGCTAAACAAAAAGAAGTGCTAAATGTGTTAGCAAAATAATTTTTGCTAAAAGTTATTTTAGCAAATGAACTGAGCTAAAAATTGTAGATTAGTCCTTTTTGTTTTTCTAGTATAAAATTCGTATGACTTTAGATATTCTAAGTAACTTCTAAAACTATTAAGTTAGAATATCAATATCCAATTTAAAATCTGAGTTAATATTTGTTTTTTTTATGTCTTTTCTCTACAAGAGTTATAAGAAAATAGTGGTAAGAGTTAGGTTTATAGAGGAAGCCCAGATAAGTTATAATCATGTCAGAATGAAAGTTTTCTATCTTTCAGTTGGTATTGTATTTTTAAAAAAGCACTAATTCTTCAAAAACAAGACACAATCAATTGAAAAAGTTATTGGTATGAAAATAATTTTGCTGTAGGTGCAAATGTGAAAAGTGATGTAATATGTATACAATAATTATGTTTGTTTTGAGGTCAAAATGAATAGTATTATTTTCTCTTGAGCCATACAGGAAATAAAGGGACTTTTTTTATCTCTTCCATCTGGCTCACAGATGTCATTTATTGTGAAAATTAGCAATGTATGAAAACCTTATGACTGATCCACTTGGAAACACATTTATTTTTATGGCAAGATAAAAGACACAGAGGATATTATGTACATGTTTAAAGAGAATATATTTCTATACTTATCAAATTTAAAGAATTCATCTTACAAAGTGGTAAATTGTTTATCAGGTAGTGTTTTTCATCTAAAATAATTTTTAACATTTTTCTCACTGGTACAAAGAATGACTCTTGAATAAAATATTCTTAATTACTTTGATTACTAATGGGAAGATGGATATACAATTATCCCTCAGTATCTGAGGGTCACTGATTCCAGGACCTCTGAGGGTACCAAAATCTGTGGATACTCAAGGCCCTCTATACAATGGCTTAGTGTTCACATATAACCTACACACAATCTCCCCTATACTTTGTTTTGTTAAAGATTTTATTTATTTATTATTTTTAGAGAGAGGGGAAGGGAAGAAGAAAGAGAGGGAGAGAAACATCAATGTGTGGTTGCCTCTCATAAGCCCCCCCACCGGGGACCTGGCCCACAACCCAGGCATGTGCCCTGACTGGAAATTGAACCTGCAACATTTTGGTTTGCAGGCCCACGCTCAATCTGCTGAGCCACACCAGCCAGGGCATCCCCTATACTTTAAATCATCACTAGATTACTTATAATACCTCACAATGTAAATGGCACGTAAACAATTGTTATACTGTAATGATTAGAGAATAATGACAAGAAAAAAAGGTTTGTGCATGTTCAGTACAGACACAACCATCATAGACCTAACTACATGGTAAAGGTCAGCAACAATGTAAAAAAAAATTTTTTTAATATTTTCACTGCATGGTTAGTTGAATCAGCAGATATGGAACCTACAGATACATAGTAATTATGTTAGGGAAAAACTTGTTCATTTAATAACGTTCTTGATAAGTTTTGGCTTATAGAAAATTTCTTTGGAAATTCTGCCATATTTGTTTCTGCTTAAATTTGGCTTCTAACAATATAACATTTTAAAGATTTCATTTTAAAAATGCCAAAGTAGAACTTTAAAATGATGTCCATATAGAAAATCAGATATGGAATAAAATATATATATAGTTTTCATTCCATATCTGGTTTTCTTTTGTTTTTACAACAAATTTGACCATTTAATGAAATGGGAAATTTTAAATCATGCTCCATTGAAGGCTAAATCATAACAAATCACATTATCTGAACACTCAATTACTAGAAATATATTTGAGTCAGTAATTAAAATAACACAGAAAGAAAAGCCCAGGTCCAGATAGATTTACTGGAGAATTTTAACAAATATTTTTAAAAATTATTAATACATATCCTTCTCAACTAATCCATAAATTGATGAAGTTCACTTACAAATTTATTTTATGAAGCCAACATTACTTTGATACCCAAACTAATGCAAAAGACTGCGAAAAAAAGAGACTTACACGCCTATATTCTTGATAAATGTACATGCTGAAATTCTCAACAAAATATAACAAACCAAATTGAATGATGTATTACAATGATTAAACACCATGACCAATTGTAAATTATACCAGTGATGCAAGAATAGCTCAACATCCAGGAAACAACTGATGTGATTCAACACATCAAAAATAATCATATGAGTATTTAAGCAATACAGGAAAAGAAATAAAATACTATATGCATTACTGATAAAATTATTTCAAAGAAGGCTTATAGAAGGAAACATTCTCATCTTGACAAAGAGTATATATGACAACCTCACAACTAAGTATATACTCAGTTGTGAAGTAACGAAAGTGTTCTCTCTTTTTTTCTGCCTTTTCCCCCTAACCTCTTGCCCCTACCACAGCCATCCCCACCTCCCTCCCCTGATTCCACCTCTCTTTGGTTTTGTCCATGTGTCCTTTATAGTTGTTCCTGAAAATCCTCCACCTCCCCCACCACATTATCCCCTCTCCTCTCCCCTCTGGTTACTGTCCATTTTTCTTAATTTCAATGTGTCTGGTTATGCTGGCGTGGCTCGGTGAATTGAGTGCTGCCCTGTGAACCATATCTGATTTTCTTATCACAGTTCTTATGCATTAAAACCAATCTGGCTGATAATATGATGTGTAAGTGAACTTCAGTGTAGTGCCTGATATTCTTCTGACACTGTCAGTTGTCATCCAGAGCCTGAGTTATTGAATCTTACTTCCCTACTGACCTTCTCACGGGGGCAGAAATCGTCAAATGCATCAAGAGTCCCTACAAATATAATGTCACACTCCCTTCTCTGGGTCAGCTAGGAAGGAAAGGTTGTAAACTTGGAAAATACTGCTGAACCAAGCAGCTTATGATTACCCCTGTAAACTTATACAGACGTAGTTTTGCAACATCACATAGAAAGATGTCTGTGCTGAGGTGGTAACTCTAAGGTCAGTGAACGCAGCAGTGCTGTGACACACAGGTGTGTCTTCAAGTCGACAACGACACTGCCCTCAATCATGGCCTCCCTGAAGTTGGGCTCGATGGGCAGCCGGCCAAAACAGAAGTGGGAAGGCATAGTTAGAGGAGGCAAATGCATGATAACATATACATGCTTCTCAGAGCCTTCCCAACAGGCGAAGACCATCTGAAACTTCGATCCCACAAAGACCTCCTCCATCCCTTTCATTTCTTTGACAAATCGTAGTCTGTTTTCTAGACAAGGCACATATGGCGAAATGGCATCACGCATTCTATCATCAGGTGTAAAATGGAAGGATTTGAATATGAAATATGAAATTGAATACCAATGTGAATCAACCAGGATACTTTCATAGTGTCTCTGAGTGTGTCGTGCACACTTTGGGCAATGACTGTCTCTTTTCAGAGATATGAACCTGTCTTTAATGAAAAATGGATAGCAAGTAAGCAAAGGGAATAATAGCTGAGTGTTTCCAAATTGTCTACCTACGCACTCAGCTGAGACATAGAAGACCCAAGAAGCCACATGGAAGCCTAAAGCTGCTCCCAGTATTGCTTAACCCATGAGACCCTCCCCCTCTGTGAATGGCTGCAATGCTCAGTATAATTTTCTGGCATAATTCCTTGGGACTATAGGGTTCTGACAATTTTTGAGCTTCTGAAACTAACAACTAACAGCTCTACCATCAGCTTAAAATAAATAACAGTATGTGATTTCAGTTGTATTCGTTATTTTCTAGAATTCTTCTGATAAGCATGATAATTTTGCAGTGCTGACCAACTTGCTCTGTTTTGTGTCAAGATCAAAAACACAAACATCAATGATCATAACCTGGACAAGTTGATGAGAACTCAGGAAAGCATTCATACATCTTAACACCCTCCCCTACAAGAGTTCGCAAATTTTTCCTTTCTCTCTGAGTATTTATCTTTGCCTAGGAAAATCAAGTATTCATGTACTATTCCATGAACTCACCCATGTTAGAAAAAGACATCTATTTAAGGGATTTGTTGTTTATTTTTCAGTTTCTTGCCTGATTGGGTTATATTTATAATGGAAAGTCTTTTGAATAAAATATAACTTTTTATTCAAAATGTGAATCTGGAGCAGATTTATTAGCTGTTTTTCAAAGGACACACCTGCATAGTGTTAGGGAATGATAGGTTTTAAAAAGGATTACTTCAAAGTGCATTAATTTTCTTTCTTGCAGCCCAAGTCCTCACTGCTCTGGTGTGTGTATGTTCAGCTGGTTCTCCAAACCTTGGTCACAGTCTCGCTGACCTTGGTTGCCTAGTTACGAAATCCTCTTTGTGATTTGTGAAATGCTTGTCTTGATGGAGTGCAATGGATTGTTTTTCCTAAAGTAAACTTAAGAGAGTTTCTATTCCAGAGTAGAATATATTAAAACCAGTATTTCTTGCCAAATTTAGAACTTATACTTCTTAGGGACTAAAATTATGAACTGGAAAATTTCCTATCCGAATTCTATTTAAATTGCCAAAATTTACTTTCTGGTTCTAGAGAATAGGATCTCAGATAGCTATGGTTGCAATATAAGCTTCTTAAAATTGAGGCAACTTTATAATACATAAAGCATAAGAATGTTATGAAATGTCACAGTATGTCTTCTGAAGACAACTATTTTACAAATGAATCAATAATGTATAATAACATTTAGTTTTTCCATCTTCTGTGTAAGTGAACACAAGCAGAGCTGTATTTTTAATAATTTTTGATACAAGAAAATTAATCTGTGATGTACATTCCATTTTTCATTATTATAGTATTTTCTCTTTCTAAAGTTGCATATCCCTGTGCTAATCTCAAAATATAATATTAGTCATCACATAGGTATTTGCACAAATTTTTATATCTAGTTTATTTAGCTTTCTTCCCCAGAAAATAAGGTTCCCTACTGTGTGTATATACAATTAAGTATTAACTTAATGAGCTTATAAAAACACACAAAAATAATATTTGCTTGTTGTGAGAGTGTAGGAATGTGATTCTGGAGATTACCTTAAACAAGATCCAAGATTCAAACTGAGCATGAGCACCCTGGTCAAGTTACAAAATAACAAGTCCATTATATCATGCATCCAGTTTGCTACTTGGACACTTGAGCATGGAGTCCCACTGAAGTTTGTTTAATTGCTACCAGCTGTTAAACTGTTGCTTTCTTTTTCTTTTATTTTTTCTTTTTCTTTTTTTTTGGTTTTGGGCGAGAGCCAGTTTGACTTGAAAGCAATGCCACTAAAAAGAAGAGATGGAAGAATGATGCCAATGATACATATGTGTTTCTTTCAGGCCATTTTGCTCCAGCAGTTCATTGCGAGGCCATGGTGGTTCAAACACAGGAACAGAGATAATGGGTGGCTTGACTGCTAAAGGGCAGCTGGACTGATTGAAGCCGAGGAGTGGGAAGAACATTTCATTTTAAACTTTTTTCTGTATGAAGAGTAATTTCCCCTAACAGCATAGTGAATAATTTACTTTTATCCTACTCGTACTTTCTGTAATACAATCTAGACGACTTATTTGTAGCTAAAGTGACAAATGGGCCTTGTGTCTCCAAATTTTATCTTCCTCATATTTTTTTTTCTTTCATGAAGGTGTTGAGCAAAAAAGTTTTGTTTTTTTCTGAGAGTCAAATATCAGATAATATTATTCCCTCCTCCAAAATCAGAGCAACACTGCATAACCGAGACATTTCTCAGATATCGTCTAAGACATTTACATAGAATTTCACATAACTGCTTCATGTTATACCTAGATTAACAATTTAAGTCTGTTAATTCTTAGTTTATGACCATCCTATTCTATGACACACTGGTCTTCTTCCTTTTTTTGCCAAATAGTTCTTTTAATAGGTAGTAGTTTAAATAAATTATAAATTTCCAAGCCAATTAGTGAAATTAAAGTGATAAACTGCAATTTGTTAAACTTAAAATTTTCATTTTAGACAACTGGGACTTTTAAATGCGCTAAAAGTTGCAGCAAATATGCAGGAAGATATACATACTTGCAAGTATGTAGCAAGTATGTAGCAAGTATATTTTTAAAAAGGAGGATTTGGGCAGCAAGATAGTCAAAAGGATGTTAATATCAAAAACATGAAAAGAAATCAGGAAACCATTGAAAGAATGAAACTAAGGCACAAGCAGAAGAGAAAGGAAGAAGAGAATGATAGAGAAGTTACCAATAAAGAAAAGTCTGGGCTTGAAAACCACTGAATACAAGAAAGGTAGGGTATTAATGCTATAAAGGAGGTTTTGTGTTTGGGATGACGAACGATTTAATCATCCGACCAATATTCATTGAGCACCTGCTGCCTGCCAAGCACTCTCCTATTTACTGTAGTTAAGAAACAAGTAGTGAGTCATTGATAGAAATGGACAAGATTGTAATTACCATCTTTATCATTGTTCAGCATCTTTGTCTTTAAACATATTTGTTTAAATGACTTTTTCACATTTCTTATATCTCTGAAAACACATGGGAAGGAATAGGTATCTAGTGTGTAGAAAAATAAATGGAAGGGCTCTATATTATAATGCAGAATATTCTGCGGATAGGTGCTCTGACAACCCTGGAGATAAAAAAATGAATCATCTACATAGTTTGTTTCAGGAATTGCTCTTTCTCCCCTTCTCCCAGATCCCCTATAAGCACCTTCTACTTTCTCAAGCATTGGAGATCTTACCTCTTCTCTGCTTGTTCTGAAGGAACCCAGAGTCAACTTGTAATTCATGGGTAGGGGAAAACACATGAACTCAGCTCTCCCTACCCACTCCCATGAGCAAGGTAAGGTCCTTAAAGTTGATAATAAATTAGCTTCACAAAGAAAGAAGTATAGGCATTCACTCATGTATCCCACTTCCAATTTCTTCCCCATGATTCTAAAGCAGGATGTTTTTATGGTCAGGTAAGGGTTAGCTGGGAGTGGTTAAAATGAGGCTTTTTTTGAACAATAGTTTATCAGTAGGCAGGACCATAACCTCAGCCATTTGTCAATAAGGAGGAAACAATGGATCTACTCAGAGTTTCTCAACCTTGGCTCTAAGGACAAAGTGGGCCAGATAATTTCTTGTTGTGAGGGACTGTCTCATTCACAGTAGGATGTTGAACAGCATCCCTGGTCTATACTCAGTAAGATGCCAGTAGCATGCCCCTTCCCCAAAATTGTAATTATCCACCTCCAGACATTTCCAATATCCCCTGGGAGGAGAAAATCACCCCCAGTTGAAAGTAGCTGGCCCAGCTGAAGCTCAGTCCATCATACAAATGCCCGGAGCCAGTTCAGTTTACAGGGGGTTATACCCACTGACCTGTGCCCTCAGATCTCACCTGGTGCCTCCCTCCATCTGTGAATCAAAAGCATGCCTTACGTTCTTGTATCGGAAACAAGTTCTTTCTTTCCTGTGGCTACCATGCCTTTAAATCTATTCACTGGAAGTGGAGGCTGGATCCTTATTGATTTGGAGTCTTTATCTACTTATTAAGATAGATGTATTAACACTACAAAGTAAAATACTTTCATAGTCAGCTTTTGACTTCCAGTATCATAATCTTTCTTTGTGATCACATTGTGTACGTTTTGTAAAACAAACACAGTCTCGCTCTTTTTTCTTATGCCCCTGAATCCAGATGATCACAAACAGAGCCCGACTTCGATTCAGCAAATTTACTTTGAGTTCCCAGAATTGCCAATGCGCTTGCTGGCCCACACTCACCCCATCTGCGCGTATCAACGTCCTGATGATCTACATATGTGTTCCCTGGTGAATAATTTCTCACACATTGTACACAGTAGGTGAGCATGTTAAACTCTCTTTTAATTCTTTGTGGCCATAAGAGATGACATTTACATTTTTCAGTAAAAGTATAAAAATAACATTTAACAAAAAATCCCATATATTGTATCGGCTTCATATTCAATCAACATTTAACAGGAACATGCATTCTCTTCAGATTTTTTTATTTCTAAATTCAATAATAAAGAGAACAAATTGAACTAAGTGCTCGGGATAATTGGGACTATAAACAGAAGCAATAATTTGCCTATTTTTCCCCTTAAGCACTGATGAAAATGATATAAATATTCCATTCTTCAGTGTGTTTCCATGCTCTGCTCATCACAGTCATTTTAATGCCATGATAATTCAGAAATTATTCTTTTGTTTGGCTTTGAGTTATAATTCATTGCCCAAATTTGAATCATTTACCAAATGTCTAATTTTGTCTTTCTTAAAGTTTTCCCCCCACTCAGTTAATCTATAATGTACACTAAATTTTCAGAGTAAAGCTTACAATTGATCAGTTTGTGGCTATAATTCATCCTTAGGAAATAATGTCATAATAACTAATGTTTAAAACGAAAGAAAGTATTTTAAATATTTTTCATTTTATAATATTCTTTCATTCACGTCATATCTTCATAAATGCTCTGTCAATCCTGTTTTGAAACTTGAATTTTCAAGAATTTTCACATAGTTTTAGAGAACTGTATTTCCAGAAAAAACCTTAGAGACTTCCTGTATATGTCTTTTTTTTTTAACCAACTATATATTTTGCTATCCTTGAGGTCACGAACTCTCTTTGTGGACAGATTATATGATTCGTGCATGTGATGATTTTAAGAGTCTAGCATTTGATTTTATGTTCCTCTAAGGCTGAGCAGCAGAAGTATAGATAGAGAATGTTTAGTGATGAGATTAAAAATGTTTATACTGTAGATGAGATCATTTCACCCATCCATGGCTTCTAGGCACAAGGTACTCTTGTGAATTAATGTGAATGTAATATATAATACTCAGTAGGTAAACTGAAACTTCAGATGTGTTTAAAACCTCACTTGGCGTACATTGGGTGTTTCTGCCTGATCATATTTACAGTTTCTTTTTAAGAAATATAATCATTTTAAAACCTGGAAAATGAACAAGAAGGAAATAGCTTCTACTATGTTTTTGGCAATTGAAAATGAAACACAAATCAATAATTCCCTGTAATTATTTGATTTTAATATGTGAAAAAATGCCTGGAATATTGGTACTTGGGCAAGATAGTTCAACTTCCAACTCAAAGCTACATTTGAGGAAGAGGAAAATGTATTATTTTATTTTCTCTGAAGACAACCTTTAAGTTTCCAGCACTATAACCCTGCTATGCATGAATCCTTGTCCATTTCTTCACATGAACTATCCCTTTCAACACCCTTTGTGAGACTACAGTAATTTGTCCAAAATACTACCAGTGTCAGAAATGACTCCTTACAGAGGTCATATTAGGATTTGTGTAGCCCTGGCTGGTGTCGCTCAGTTGTTTGGGACACTGTCCTGTAAACCAAAAGGTCACAGGTTCGATTTCTGGAAGGTGCACATGCCTGAGTTGTAGGTTCAGTCCCTGGTAGGGCACATACAAGAGGCAACTGACTGGTGTTTCTCTTTCACGTTGAGGTTTCTGTCTCTCCCTCTGCCTCTCTCTCTCTCTCCCCCTGCTTCTCTCTCCCCTTCTCTCTCTAAAATCAATGTGCAAACTATAACCAAAGACACTGAAACAGAGAACAGACTGACCATGTCCAGAGGGGAGAGGGGAGGGAATTTCAGGGGAAAAGGGGAAGGGTTTACAGGAACAAGTATAAAGGACACATGGACAAAAACTAGGGAGGGGTGGAAACAGGAGGGAGGTGGGGAGGGCTGGGTGGGTGGGCTGGGATGGGAGTAAAAGACAGAAAACTGTACTTGAACAACAATTAAAATAAAACTTAAAAAAATAAATTAAAAACAAAAACAAAAACAAAAAGCTTTTCTAAAAAGGCCTTGGCATTTATAAGCATTACTTGGCATGAAATAAATGAGTATTGGCGCTGCGAGGGGTGGGGGGGAAGCATGCCCTTGGTAAGGATTTAAAAAAAAAAAGGTTTGTATAGATGGGGGCAACATCTCCCAGAGAGCTCGGCATCGGCCCCAGTTAAGACCCCTCTTGCCATTCCGTGAATCTGCTTCTGATTTACCACGGCACAGTGCAAGTCCGACATTTGCTTATCAACCCCAATTCAAGACTAAAGTAGAGAGTGGTGGGTGCCTGGAGATTCACAGATTAAAATTATGTGTCAGGATACCACCTCTATCTGAGAACTCAAGAAAAAAGAGATTCTAACACCGTATGCTCATCATTTATGAAGTGCATTGTGAAAATATGTATGGCTCAGTTTTTGAAGTCTTTATTCCGGTGCCACTGGGTAGTTTAGAGCCCCAAGCCAGTGACAGCCCTGTCTCCTCTGGTATTTTGGAAAATTTCTCTGGGAAGTGGCTTTATCTAGTCTGCAGTGTATTTGATCAACCCACTCAGCAGCACAAACTTTTATACTTTACATTTGGATTTCATTTGGAATGAGGACTCATGAAAAATGTAAGTGATGGAATTAGGCTGTGCCATTTTTAGTGCCCAAGTAGTTCATGTATTTTAGTAGTTCTAAGATTGATTTTTGTTTCTGCATGACTCACATATTTGCAAGAAACTACAATTAAAAAGGCTTTCCAAATTCTTCATGTACTGGAATAAATAGACCCTCTCCCAACATGTCCATTTTAAAGGACAGCACTCCTCTGATGTAGTAAATATAGGCATGTTTATAATCACACTTTGTGCTTCCCTGAGGAAGACGAAGGAGCTGTCAGATTGCACTGGGGGCGGGTCTGTCTTGGAAGATACTTACACGACTTGCCAGGCATCTCCAAGACATCCCAAGGTAGCACGATGAAAGTGTCCTATCAAGAGCTTTTAAAAGGAATTTTGTGAAAGACAAAATGCCTTTCCCTGTGATCTTAAAACTTGGTTTTTGCCCTTATTAAACTAACATTTATAGTGTTACTTGAAATTTTTAGTCTGGGAATTATTTAGGCTTAAACAATCAATGTAAGCTAGTAATTCCCTCTTTCCCTTGCTATTCTAGTAGGCAAGAACTGGGCATATGTCCAAAAAAAAGTTAATTTTAAATACAAAAACTGGCCCTGGCTGCTGTGGCTCAGTAGACTGAGCACCGGCCTGCAAACCAAAGGTTCACCAGTTCAATTCCCAGTGTAGGGCACACGCCTGAGTTGTAGGCCAGGTCCCCAGTAGGGGGCGCATGAGAGACAACCACACATTGATGTTTCTCTCCCTCTCTTTCTCCCTCCCTTCCCCTCTCTCTAAAAATAAATAAATAAAATCTCTAAAGAAAATAAATAAATACAAAAACTAAAGAAATATCTGTTGATTTTCCATTGCTGCCTTAAACTGCAGGTAGGAGGAACAAAAATTACATTTTAAAATTTAGGCTAAGTATTTATAGAAAACCCAACAAAAAAGTGAATTCATCCTAAAGAGCCTGTAAAACCAGCTATAACTGGACAGCAGTAATTTTGAGAAATTTATTTCCCCAGACAATTAGAGCTTGTCTCCAAACACTTTTTAATTATATATCTTCAGAAAGGGCTTCTTTGTCTGTTGAGGCTGGGTCTTATTTACTTAAACACTGAAACTTTTGAATTCTAGTTTTTTTTAAGTTTTATTTAAGTAGTTATTGATCTTAGTGTTTCTCTTTTTAAATTAGTGAATTAATAATAATAATTGGGGCTTCATATAATGCATATGGTGCTAAAAATTCTAAATTAATAAAATCAGAATAAATGAAGTGTCATTTTAACATTCACTCATACATTTATTTACTATATATTTGTCAAGCATCTTTTCTGGGTTAGTCATAGAGCTGAAAGAGTGGTAACTGCAAAACAGAAAGGTGAACAGACTTCATCTGGTTCTCAGAGTTTATCAAAATCAAGACATTATTTAAAATAATTATTATTCTACTATAAACCATGCATCTTGGGTTTATCTCAATTGTTACATGTAAAGAATGCCAATAGGATTATCATTGATATTGCCTTTGATTTAGGCATTTATGATAATAAAGCATTATGTAAATACGAATTTTGAAGAATGATTTTTATTATCATAGAATTTAAGAATACATAATAATATATTTAGTTTTGAGGGGAATCAACTCTATGACTTAATTATAATCTCAGAAATTTAATTTATACCCATAGTTTTTGCTTCTTTACACAAAACAAATAAAACTTCATATATCATCTTTTTGGGGGGGAATTTCCTAGTAGACACTCTATTCTTACAAAATTGAAGCCAGTATTTTGCATTTGATTAATTGACTTATTTGATCATTGAAATTTTAATTAATTATTTTAATGATGTGTATGTATGCAAGGACACTGCATTTCTTCCCTACTGATATGTTCTGTACTTCCAGCACTTATACTTTTTGTAACCATGTCTCTTATAAAAGAAGGATCTGGAAACCTCTGTAGCAGATTTAATTTTCAAATACAATAAGCATTAGGATTAGGGAAGGTATCTGGCAAATCAACCTTGACCATTTCAAACAATAAATCATTGTAAAATTTTTGTGTTTAACAAAACGAGTTAGAAATTCACATTAATTTCATGTTTAATTTCACCAGTAAAAAATGTTTAACTGAGTAAGGATACTGTCTCTCATTAGATTTCCAGTTCTGTGCAGTCATAAAAAAAACACTGTAGTTAGGTTTTTTTTTTAACACATTTTGTGTTTTAATCTGAAAATGGCACAAATTGGTTCTAGAAAGGAAAAAGGATTTTTTATAAAAATAAATCTTTCATTCCTTTCATCTTTTGCACTTAAATAAATGACAAGAGTTAATGTCAATATACAATGATAGATATATTAAAGATTAGAAAATGAGCAGGACACATAATATTTATTAAATGAGAACTTTAGTTTGATAAACTAAGCAAAGTATGTAGTTACTAGAACCACATTTACATCACATTTAACCACATTTTAAATACGATATTTTTTTATCTAGAATAACTACTTAATATTATATCTATGTATACAATTCATTTCTTCGGTATATTTGAAGGCACTTTATTCATAACCCTTCATTCCAGAAAATGTCTAAAATGAAGAGAGAGATCAGAAAATAACTAACGGATGACCATCTTACACAATATAGACCTCAGGATGAGGGTGATGTGTATAAATTTGTTGGGCTTTACATATGTAGTTAGAAGTACATATTGATATTGACCATCAGTGTGAAAACTATTGTGTGCTATTAGGTTCTTTAAGTGAAAATGCAATTTTTAAAACTCATGAATGGCAATGTAATGGGCTGATAAGTATAAAATATACTGATAGTGAAATATAAGCTGATGCTATGGAATTATGAACAGGAAACGAATATCATATTATGGGAAATAAATGGCAATTCTAGATACGACATTGTAGAAATACATAAAAAAGATTATATTCTCTGAAAAATTTGACTGATGAAAACAATAGATTTGTTCTATATCAAAATTATGTGGCTATATAAATGTGGTGACTGGTTTTTATTAAAACAAAACAAAAACTCTGCCAGTATAAATAATGAACAACAGTTTAAAATGTACAATGTCTTCTTTTTGCCTTGATTATATATACTCTGGAATATCCCAAGGTATTTTCAATAGTGGCCTTGTGGATGTAATTAATATATCAATAACTGTCAAAACCCATAATAAACTCTACATTTTAGTCTTTATTAGTAACTATAATTAATACATATATTTACTAGGTTTTATGTAACTACTTCAGTCAAGACGTTTCTTGTCTACCATCCTAGTATAATAGTGGGCATTAGATTAATAAGTATGCTTATTAATTTTATTTGAATATGGATTCTAACTTATACAATCTGATTCTAACTTATACAATCTATACCTGTAAGAAGAGATTAGGGTAAAAATGAAAAATATCTTGATAAAGCTAAGATATTAGATTATTTAAAGGAGGAAAGTTTATGGTTAGGGTTTGCTAGTAAAAGTTTTGATTGGAGTGTATTATTCCTTTTGGGCCTTGAAGAAAAAACAAAAGTATGCAACTGGAAATATCAAACTAGGAATACACATTTGAATGTTGTCTTCATTGAAGGCGTAGTTAAAACCCAAGGAGTAAATGAGCTGGACAACTGTCTCCACAGGCACGCCAGCTCACCTGAAACTTGCATTGTGCAATTTTATTTTATCCGCCACAGTCTGGTGAAGTTTTGTTTCCACTTATTACAGATAAATAACCTGAGGCTCAAACAGGCTATGTAACCTCTCAAATGTTTCAAAATGTATAAAGTGTAGCTCAAGGATTAGATCTGGTGGGACTGAGTCCAAAGCCCATGCTTTTAGAAAGCATGGTCTTAGAAAGAAGAGAAAACATATATTTGTAAGTTATGATAATATGCAGGACAAAAGCAGGGCCAAAGATGTGGAATATGCTACATATTTGCTACCTTCTAAGCTTTACACCTTAACTGTTACTTTCTTTTCATGAGTGAATTGCGTTTGCCACCAAGAGTGTATTTATTACAGGGGACAAATGTGACAGCCTATAGCTCGTTCAGTTTCTTAAGGAGTAATATAGTTGCACTCAGATAACATGGCATGAATGAATTCCATACTATTGATACATAGGAGTTTGGCATCCTCCTTAGTAATTACTGTTAATGATATCCTAGGTGAATCATTCCTAGCACATATTTGCTGATGTTTTCATTTCCCTCCCAACATCTCAGGTGAAACACTGTATCAGCAATTTTTGCAGAGTGCCATGTCTGTATTTGTAGGTAAGAGAAAATATACCTCATTTGCAGGTAAACATGCATGGAGATATCTAGGGAGCACTTTATCTCAGAATGCAAAGTAGATGGTGTGGTCCTGGGCTTTGTGATGGAGGTTCAAACCTCGGTCAGCACTTCCCAGAGAAATGACTTTGGGGAAACTGTTTAACTATTATATATTAATAGTTACTATGTAACAGTTAAGATAGTTATGATATGCTAAGCATATAGGCATACTTTACTCTGATTTTCTCTAATTGGTACAACATCTCTTCAGAGTGGCTATTACAGGCTTCATTTTTCAGTGAAAGAAACTGATGCTAATCAAAGTTTAAATTGGGTCTATTCTCCAAATTATTTACTATCCCTCACCATGCCAAACTGTCAGTCTTCCTTCCAGCTGCGGTGAACCTGACCCTTGACCCTTCCCAGTTACTTCCGTTCCTTCCACCTGCATGAGAAGCTGGCTCTCAGCATTCTTCCAACTTCAAGGTCCCTCCTTGTGGCTCCTTCCCAACAATGTGTAAGACTCACATCTTCACAATCTCAGACATTTCCTTTCATTCTTAGACAAACTGTGTCACTGCACAGATTCCCTCCAAAGGCATTTACTCCTCATTCCTCAGGTGAACAGAATTTAGTGTCTGCCCCATTGCTCCAGGGAATAAACAGCTTCTGCAAATTTCAGTGACTTTACTAAACCATATAAACCCTAGTTAGAGCTTACTTCACGCAACTACTCTTCTTGGCAGCATCTCACACTCTTGAACAGACCCTCCTCCCTTCTTTCCAACACATACAAAATACTGGTGTGTGTGTGTATACTATACGTGTGTGTATTTACACTATATATATAATACATATGTACATAGTGATATATATAAAATACTATATATAAAATACTGGTATGTATATATACACACATATATTTATATACCTGGTGTGTATATATATCAGATATATGTGTATATATACACATACACCCACCATATATACATACATATGGCGTATGTATATGTATACATATATGTACACACACATCGGATTTAGTAGTCATGTGTTTGAATCCCAGTTACATCTCTTAATTGTGAAATTCTGGAAAATATTTTAAATTCTTCTTTTGAAAATTCATAGAAATCTATAAAAATGTGTTGTTGTGCTAGAAATTAAAAATGAGAAGCAACAGGCTGATGTCTGTTTCAGGGTAACAGGAGGACTTGTCAGAGGAGGTGTTTAGGCTGGTACTTGATAAGGATCACGGGAAAGTCAGGCGATTCAGAAGGACCAAGCCTGCAGTTTTTGAGGGATCAAAAGACATGTGGATCAAGAAAAGACTGAGCAAACTGAAGAGTAAGGTGATACGGAGGGAGAGATAGCTGGTGATAGAAGATGTAGGTACAGCAAATGGGAGAAACACTGAAGCATTTGAAATAGAAAATGAGGGAATTTTAAATGCTTAATCAGTGTCATATGCTTGCCTGTGCTGTGTGTATAGCCAGCTAGGTATGCGCAGTTGATCAAAGAGACTCAGAAAGAAGCTGGATCTCATTTGCCTATAAATCTGAAATACTTGGGAGAGAACCAGACAGGGTATAGAAATCTCTATTTTATGTCAAGAGAAAATCAAACAAACAAAAAGCACTTCAACTGTGGGTGAACAACTAAACCATTCAATTCTGGTGGGTTTTGCTCTATCTGCTAATGAATTGAGATTGGAAGGTTGAGGCCAATCCCCCTTCCTTACCCAGTGCTGGTGGGGATCCTTATCCCATTCATTCTTGAAATTTGTTGAATCCTCCAATATTGGTGAATTCACCAATAAGCAATTCAAGGGATTTTCCTCATCGTTTCCCGATGAGAAAATACCAGACATAGATATGTAAATAGAGATGGTCCTGGCTTTTAACTGAGATTTTTCTGTGTATAGTTTATTCCACACAGAGCCCTAATATGGCTTAGAATATGTAGCCATTTGACAGATGAGACAAATACAAGACTAGTTTCTTTTAAGTATTTTTTAAATTTTAATTGTTGTTCAAGTACAGTTTTCTGCCTTTTTACCCCCATCCGAGCCCACCCCCCCAGCCCTCCCCACCTCCCTCCCATCTTCACCCCTGCTTGTTATTGTCCATGTGTCCTTTATACTTGTTCCTGCAAACCATTTCCCTCTTCCCCTGAAATCCTCTGCCCTCTCCACTCTGGTCACTGTTCTCAGCCTCTTCTCTGCCTATTCTCAATTTCAGTGTCTTTCATCATATTTTGCTTGTTTGTTTGTTTTGTTGATTGGATTCCTGTTAAAGGTGAGATCATGTGGTATTTGTCTTTCACCTCCTGGCTTATTTCACTCAGCATAATGCTTTCCAGTTCCATCCATGCTGTTGTAAAGGGTGGGAGCTCCTTCTTTCTTCTGCTGCATAGAATTCCATTGTGTAAATGTACCATAGTTTTTTGATCCATTCATTTACTGATGGGCACCTAGGTTGCTTCCAGCACTTGGCTATTGTAAATTGTG
Organism: Carollia perspicillata; assembly: GCA_004027735.1. Lineage (NCBI taxonomy): Eukaryota > Metazoa > Chordata > Mammalia > Chiroptera > Phyllostomidae > Carollia > Carollia perspicillata. The sequence goes on along the minus strand of PVKM010012617.1, from coordinate 9,363 downwards.
CTGCTATGAACATTGGGGTGCATAGGTTCTTTTGGATTGTTGTTTCAGGGTTCTTAGGATATAATCCTAGCAGTAGAATTGCTAGAGAACCGAGAAATAAACCCAAGTCTCTACGGTCAATTAATATCCGACTAAGGCAGTGGCAACATAAAATGGAGTAAAAATAGCCTCTTCAACAAATGGTGTTGGGAGAGCTGGACAGCTACATGCAAAAAAATGAAACCTGATCACCAACTTACACCATACACAAAAATAAATTCAAGGTGGATAAAAGATTTAAATACAAGCCATGACACCACTAAAGTCCTAGAGGAGAATATAGGCAGGAAAATCTCAGATATTTCATGCAGCAACATTTTCACTGATATGTCCCCTAGAGCAAGGGACATGAAGGAAAGAATAAATGGGATCTCATCAAAATAAAATCCTTCTGCAAGACTAGTTTCTTTTAAAGAAATGAGTATGGCACCATCTCACTAGAAGACATTTTTTTTCATTCAAGTTTCTCCGCCTTCTCTGAATATTACAAACACTGCAACATAATCAAATAAACAAACACTGCTTATTTATCATCTTAATGCACCAGAACTCTACTAGACAATGTACCAAAGAAATTAAGGAGCCATTATCACTTAATCCCTAATGCTTAGAAACTAATAAAAACACATTAATAATAAAGTATAGCTAAATATAAAGGGCCATGTAACAAGATGAAGCAATAGCACAGGTAAACATTATATAATTAAATACATGCTTCTACAAAATCTCATCACTGGGACTGGTCTGGCTGCAGAAGGAGTCAGACTTATGATTAGAAAAGTCAGTGAATGAGGTTAAAATATTAATATACAGCAAAGACATCTGGCTTGTATTGTGATGTGTAAGGATCTCATATCGAATGGTTCTTACATGAGGAAATAGGCTGAGTATGACAACTCTTTAACAAACACAAAACAAAATAACTTACAAACACCCTCCCTACATGCAGACACCACCTACATTCTCTGCAGGACAGAGTTAGGTAAACAGGACTGACCATTATCTAAAAGTGTCCGAGGTGCCCTAGATTTTATAGATGGATGTGCCTGCTGACAGCTGAACAGATATGTAACGGTAGGCAAGACCCATTCACTTGGAGGTTAAAGTACATGGAACATTATGTAATATTAGAGGGATAAGGCAGAATGGCAAGAATCCCGGTCACCTAGAAATTATATAGAACTCTCTATGACAAACCCCACAGTTGGTAGCCAACTCTTCATGGATCTCACATGAAATGAGAGAAAGGGAGAGAGATAAAGAGGGAGACAAAAAGAAGGAAGGAAGGAAGGAAGGAAGGAAGGAAGGAAGGAAGGAAGGAAGGGCCTGTTACCACTGTGATTTTGAAAGCACAGTTTAAGGAACTTCCCAAAACCCAGAAATGTATGTAGATTATTATAACAAGAAGATTTTCTTGGTTTAATGAATTCAACACTATTGTAATGTTGGTTAAGAAATATTTTGATATGTTTAATCAAACATATGTTTAATGTATTTAATCACACATATGTTTAATGTATGTGATTTTTAATTTGCATGTGCTTAAAATATTTTGGCTGTACCAAGTGCTAGAACTGTACATTTCAGCTCTAGGCTTTTCATTATTACTAATGAGCAAGTTTACCTAGCTACCCTCCCCAACAAAATTGGACTTTCTATCTTAAAATTGGCTAACGAAGCCATTATGTATTTTTGCAAATATTCCAAATGTATGTGATTTGCAACAAAGTCATATTATGTGTGTGATTCGATACTATTCATCCTCCTTCTCAATAGGAAGTAGCCCCAATCAAGTGATTTATTATAGGTTTGGAATAATAATGTAAGTTAATGATGAAAATTATGATTTACTTAAATAACAAATATATAAAAAACTTATTAAGCAATATTATTATAATTTTGTAGAACTTCTGTGACTTTATTGATCAAAGATTAGGAAGTATCTTAAATGAGACATTCCGATTCTTACAGTGTGAAAAGCCATATTTTAAAGTGGTCTCGGCAAATTCTCTCAAAGAAGTAAAGATGACAGAAAAGAATAATGAACACATTCATGTGCTAGGTTTCATACTGAGTCCTTTCAAACCCTATGGCTTATTTGAGCTTCATTTTTAAAGTATTTTTTGGTTAACATTCATTAAGAATACCCTTCTGATAATAAGAAATACATTTAATAGACAGCTGGGTAAAAGCAAATATAGCAGAGATGAAATTGCCCTTGACTAGTGATCCAAAGAGTTATTTTTCTCCAGGTCCACTAATTAAACATGTTACCAAGTAAAAGCATATTAAAATTCATTTAATTTTTTGCATGTATTATTCATTACCAATCATGATGTCAAGTATTCACAGGCTAACTAATTGAAAGCAATATGTGTGTGTATAAACACACCCATACATACGTGTGTATATTTGTGTGAGAAAGAAAGCATGAGATAGACTATATATAGGTATATATGTGTGCATATAAATATATATACAGATATATGCATATATAAACATACATACATGTATGCATATGTACACATACATACACACAGACATTATTGATCATTTATAACATTAATCTGTGGGGCTCAACATTTAATTCATCAGCTCTGAATTGACTCTATTATCTGATATCCATAATCTTATACCAGAAAACTTGAGTGAAGTAGGAAAAAGTAATTTTATTTAAAAACATTTTAAATAAAAATTCACAATTTCCTCACTTAGGTGAATACATAGTACTGTTTATCAATCCTCTCTAGTCAACATCAGGCCCTGTACCCTTCAGAGACTTTCCAAACACCTATCACTAAAAAAATAATCTACCAATCTATCCACTTAATAGTAAATCTGCAGCTATATAATATATTCCTCCTCTGATATCTTATTATTGGAGGCTGAGTTGCATGTCCTCATTGAATTCCCTGCTCAGGAAGGGTTTTCTGTTCATTGTTTTTCCTGTGTTGGAATCACTACCAATAGTGCAAAGAGTCTGAGCTCGCTGTCCAACCCTGGCGAGTAGGCAGGCATCTCCATTCCCTCTATCACACTGTCCATGCCAGAAACATCACATACAACTACCTCTAAATTAAAATATAATTCTCTGAGTGCAGATGTTATTGAGAACATAGACAATCCCCATCCTATAAAAAGGTTGTACTCAAACTTTTCTTTTCATTCAGCCATTTGGAACTCAGTACCTTTTTCTGTCGAAGTTGTATCATGGACTATTCTTGATTTTTCCAAGCAGGTCACAAGAAGGCAATTCTACCCATGAAATATCTAATTAAATGGTGAGTTCTATTTCAAGCGTATTTATTATTTTGAAATAGGTGTGCTCAAAACCACATATTGTTCCTTTTTGAAGGACCGAAACTTCCCTTCTTCCACCAAAGTGTTCTTTAATCAGAATGCTGAATCTTGGCAAGGAATGCACTTGGATCCAAGTTTTTATATTCCAGTAGGTTACCTACATCTCTGTAGTAGTGTTTCCATACTGTTGAATAAGGAACCGTCTAGTTTAAACCCATGAAATGTATACTCCTGGTATGCCCAACCTACTGTGGTGGGTACTGTAGAGGAAACACAGATCTAAGACACAGGCCTCCACTAGCCTATTGCATAACGTACTCAGTTACAATAACTGTGGCTGGGGAACTGTGGGCTGAGGATATTGCATAGGGATCTTGAGTGCCGTGCTAAGGATTTTACCTTGTAGAATGCATCAAGATGTTGTTAGAGGCCCTGGACATACACGTGGGGAAGTTGAACTAGAAATGGTTTGAAAGCTTAGAAGGGAGAAAAATGGCCTTTGGAGGATGAGTTAGGTTGCAACAATAATTCAACCTCTTTCCTGAAAATTTGAGGAGTGAGGACCGTTGTCTCCAATGTAGAAACAGAAGCCCACACCGGCACAAAACTGCTCTGTTGAACCTTCACATGTAATGCTTTCGTAAGACAAGTATCTCTAATCCTTAAAACATCAGTACTTACAGGAATTATTATATTTAAGGGATGCAAGAACACTCAAATGTTTCACATTAGGCAACTTTATACTAGGCACCTAAAACAGCAAATAGCTATCATTTGAGAAAATCTCCTTTTCTTAGTCTGTCACAGTGATATAAAATCAGGTGGTATGGAAATATGTACCAGGAGGGTGAAAATGCTTTGCAAAATATGTGATTTCACCATCTGTCATACAGAAAACACGGGCAGTTGTATAAAATATTGTAGGTATGTCAACTCTGAAAGAGTGAAAATAGTGCTCCCGACTAATAAAAATTGAATCAGCAAAAAAAAAATTAAAGTAAAAATAAGAAACTTTAACAGATGCCTGAGGAAACTGTCATATTAAGCCTACTGAGGGGAGTCTAATATGGGGGATTACTAAGATCCCACTCCATGCTGGCTGTTTATAAGAACATATTCAGCTTCATGAAGAAATTTGATAATTAAAGAATTTTCTGGCAACATACATTCCATCACACTCTGGCATTTTTCTTTTGAAGATTCCACAGTGGAATGAATGGAAATATATAGTGTTATATGGCAACTGTCTTTTTCTAGCAAGAGGAGAAAAAAATTAGTATTATTTTTTTTCTTACAAACACCACACACAAAAAATATTACCACATATAACTGGAAAGTTATAATATACTAAAGATACATTTTTTAAATCGAAATTGAAAACTGAAATGTTTCCAAGGAAATCTGTGTTGGCATCAAGAAAACTCTCTAAATGTGATAAGCCTATGAGGTGTCCCTTTCTTTGCAGGTAAAAAGCTACGCGATTACTTAATAAACTATAAGAACATCTGGGTATCTGGTGTTTCAGTCATTTTCTTTTCAGGCCCATGACCAGACAGCAAAGCCATTGGTCACTGCCAGAAATCCACACATACTCTTACCTCTGGTCACTGTCTCTTCCATGTAGCGTGCGTGGCCGGGCTCTCTGCTGACAGTTCTGCCCAACAGCAAGTCATTTCCCTCACTGTCGTTCACCCCTGAATGTGACTCTCCTGTAGGCACCATCATTCTTTGCTTTTGCCTTCAAATCCAAGTGACCTCTCCATCAAGCAGAAGTTGGGGCATGTCCTGCTCTGTTAGCTACTGATAGAGTCTTCTTACCCAACCCGACCCCTTCCATAGGATCACAGGTGAGGACTGGGAAGGAGGTCTGTTGCAAACTGTGGGGTAACCTGGGGGGTCTGGGACACATGCTCCCTCGGTTTATCCATGTCCATGCTTCCTGCTCAATCTCAGGTACACAATTTCCACTTTAGGATAAACTGCTATTTGTCGACTTTATGACTTGGAGGGTGTCTTAATCCATTTGGGCTGCTATAACAAAATAGTACTACGTAACTCACAGACAACAGAAATTTATTTTTCAAAGTCTGGAGACTAAAAGTTCAAGGTCAGGGTGCCAATCTGGTCAGCTAAAGGCTCTCTTTGGGTTTGCAGATTTTTCATTGTACCTTTATGTGGCAGAAGGGCTAGGAATCTCCCTGGAGTCTTCTTTATAAGGGCATTAATCTTATTCATGAGGGTTCCATCCTCATGACTTCATCACCCCACAAAGACTCCACGTTGTAACCGCCATCACCTTTGGGAGTTAGGGGTTTGACATGTGAATTTTAAGTAGACACAAATATTCATACCAGAGCGGAATGTCTGACATAACCCAGATTGTATAGGAGAAGTTCCGTATGCATGATCACTCCGTGGCCTATCACCTAGTGTTCTCTTTCTGCAGAAAGAATGCCGGCAACATGCCAAGGGCTACTTCTAGAAAGGCACACAGAATCAGCTAAGGGTAGATTGGCTTTGTTTCAGAATTTCAGGGGACTTCGTTGTGATTTTTCAACCCTTTGATGCATATGCATGATACACCAAGGCTAAAATAATTTGGTCACCTCTTACTCATCCTGGCTGATCGACTTCTACCATTACTGAATCGGATCATTGTGCTATCCTGCGGCAGGGCCAGGCAGCATGGACCTCTTCAGAATATGACAGAGGGTAAGAGAGTTCACATACCACTGATGCAGTGCTGTCAATGACCCTAAATGAACTAAGCCAGGGAGAGAAAGACAAATGCTATGTAGTATCATTTACATGGAATCTAAAAAAAAAAGTGTCAAACTCATGGAAACAGAGAGTTTAATCATTTCAAAATCTCCAGTGAACATGGAGCTTTCAGATTTTGTCCCTTCGCTTCTTTAGATAAAATTCACAGGCACCATCATAGGACATACAATGGGGGGTGGAAGAAAAAAGCTGATGAATTTTTCCCTGTGGAGGAGGGTGGTATATAGTGTATATAAATCCTTATAAAGTGTTCTTCCTTGAGCCAAGTGTGAAATATGGCAAATGCACACTCCTAAGCAGGTATCAGAATTCATAAAAATGAATTTGAGAAATGTCAAAATTCAAATGTCAAAATGTCAAATGCCAAAAAATTCAGCAGGCAAGAGTTTCTACCTTCTCTAACATTACAAGGAAATTTCATCTAATGGGGGGGGGAGGGGCGCGATTCACGTAGCAGTAACTGCTGCTTCACCAGTCAGTTGTGAATTTGGTAGTGCAATAGATATTTTCGGATCCCATTGGCCTTAATGGTGTATCCCTGAGCCCTAAAGCTTTACACTTTCCCCACAGCACAACCAGCCGGGCTTTAGAAAGCTTTGGCAAGTGAAACATCCTCATCACCGCACACAGCGGAGAAAGTCTCTCTGCTCTCTCCCTACAGAGGAAACAGGCATTTGTTACGTTCAGTTACTCAGAAGAGCCCTAACTTTCTATCCACAGATCAATGCCTTTGTTTTCTCGAACATGGGCAGAGAGGTTCTACCACACACAGAAAATAGCCCAGCTTGTTTGTGTGGTCAGCTAGTGCTGCACAGCAAGTGAAGGTGTGAGGAGCGGGCAGATGGGGGATGTCTCTGGGCTCAGTCCCCAAGGACCCCACCTTAAAGCGACACGCTCCTCTGGAAAACTTTGGGCATGTATACTAGTGCATTTTTGACTAGCTTATCCTCTGGCACATCTCCATTAAAATGACAAATTAAACTGTCTGTGTCTACACTGTACTTGTCACATATTAGTGAATTACCATATTAAAACCCACTTTTATGGTCCAAGAAGGAGTGTGATAAAACCCATTACTACATATAAAACAACAACACAACAACAATAAAAAATGTGACTCATAAATGTCCTTCTCCAGCAGTATACCTGAGAAAATGAGTTAAAACACTTTATATTGATTCATAGCGCAGTAGTTCAGGCAATGCTACTTAACTGAACTGAAAAATTTTAACACTGGGCTTATTAATACTGACTTTGATACCTTAAGACAGGCTATAAAAAATAATATGCACATTGCCAATGACATCTCCCGACAGAGGAACAAAGTGACAAGAAAGAAAGAAATACACACATAAAATTGTGCATAAACAAGCCAATGCAGTCTACTGTAACATACATTCTCCAGAAGTGTTCATCTCAGGGAAAGAACAGGTACTTGTTCAAGTCCCACAATCCTTTGCATCATACTTTTCCTACGGCTTTTTTCTCTAACTTGTTAGGGACTACTTGGGCAGTGGTATGAGGTCAACAGAATGCTCTCTCAGCGATTGTTCATTTTCTACTTACTTTGATGCATAAAGGCTATCCGAGCAATATAAGTCTCCCTTCAGCCCTGTGTTTATTTTCTATATAGCACATTTCAGAAGTAAATGGCAGAGTCCATTTAGCCCACATCAAATGTATCTAAGAATCTGTAATGGTTTGTACTTAGAAATACTCTATTCCAATCAATTTTGCCTGAACTAACTTGAATTTGTTAAAATATAAGTAAAGTTAATTCCGTCACTGTTTCATCATTTTAGCATTATCAACACCAAAAGTACCTCATAAACCTGCATTTGCACTTACTGTAGCGGTGGTTGCTGATGTAGACTTTGATTAGCTATAACTATGGGGTACCAATGACAAACTCGATGATAGGGGTGTACGGAAAATCAGAAATTTATATTGTAGTTTTCCAGTGGTTTATCAATATAGGCAGATTGTTTAGACCCAAGCACTTAGCCCACATTTGAAAACCAAACTTAAATAAATTTTTAAATATTTAAGTCAACATTTGTGTGTCACACTTAATTCAGGTTCCAATGTGCAGGTTCCAATGCACAAAGGTAAGGGTGTCAGGGTTCATTCACCTCTCACTTACACTTTCCATAGGTAGAAATGCTCCCATAAAAAGAGAACTTTAAAAGCAGCATATGGTCCTGTAGAATAGAGATATTTTTCATTTCAATCTAATGCTCTACATTAGTTCTTTTGTTTTAAGGTATCTCTACAAATTCTCTGTCACCAATGTCACTTAAAGAATTTCAAGTCAGAGATTTTCAAAATTAGCAAAGCAATAGGATAAAGAAAAAGTCTTTTCCCTGAAAATAACTGAGTTCATGAAAAATAACATGGAATGAGAAATACAAATAAAGCTCAAGGTGGGGAAAGATTTTTAAATGAACATGAACTCAGAGAGAGGTTGCAATTCGATCCATATGCTGGAACCCCCAGAGAGAAACTGCAATGTGGAATTACCATTAGGTTTCTGGGAATGTGGAAACTCTATTTCATGTGCCAGGATATGTGAAGCAAAGCCGAGTTCCCGAATGTGAAACTGTCTGGCAGGCAGATCTTTATTTTTAAAAATTGTACAACTCTTGGCTAAAACTTCAACCATTTCGAGACACTGGATGGATTTCTTTCTTAATCCTATAGCAAAAGTATTGATTTGTATTCATTCAAAGTTTGAGACTCTCCAGAAAAGTTAAAGAGAAACAAATAGCTAGATAACTCAGGAAAACACGTTTGCTTTTGACAGAAACACAAACTATGAAAACCATTCGGGTTTTACATTTCAGTGCGTTGTTGTGCACTTAGCCACTGCAGTGGAACGACTTTCTCAGAATAAGAGTAGGGGCAGGACAGGCGAGAAATGCCTTAACAAAACAATACAATGCCAGCGAACAGTTTGGGCTGTAAAAGTACCATCTCTTTGAATGAATGTGCTAGTCTCCTTTTTATTCCCCATAACCATCAGTTTTTCCCATCATAAAGATGAAAATACTTTCAAATGAACTGAAACATTACTCTCATAGAAATGTAATCTTCTGGTTTCTTCATCATATACAAGAATTGGATGTGGAACAAGGTTTTAAAATAATATCCTTCACATATGATTGTTCCAGTTTTATGTTCTTAAAAACATAAAAACAAAATGACATTTTGGGTCACTTTTAACTCACTCCTATTTTTCTACAT
>PVKM010012616.1:14953-31438 GCA_004027735.1 Carollia perspicillata | reverse complement strand
ACAAGTAGGATACAGGTAAGTTAAGCCTGAGCATTGCTAGAGACTAAAATGATAAAACTGAAGCAGTCCTACTTGGGGGCACATCATGAGAAGGCAGGTTCTTTAAAAAAGACAGAAATGCTGGGAAAAATAGAAGGCATCAGGAAAAGGGGAAGACCAAATGTGAGATGAACTGACTTCAATAAAGGAAGCCATACGCACGAGTCCACAGGAGCTGAGCAGGGCTGTTAAGGAAAAACACCATAGACATAACTCATTTATAGGGTTGCTTGGAGTTGGAGCCAACTCAATGGAATGTAACACACACAGTGTGTGTGTGTGTGTGTGTGTGTGTGTGTGTGTGAAATAGCAATACCACCAATCAGCTCCAAATCCAAATTTGAAACATTAGAGTCCTCTTTCGATTACTCTGCCTTCTTTTCCCCTGTATTTTGTCAGTCATCAATTCTAAAATATCATTTCAAAATATTCTTGAGATCATTTCTACTTACAGAATATTTCCCTCTTTTTTATTTGCTTTAGGTTTAAAACACAAGTGCACACACACACACATGGATATACACAGAGACAGACATAATTGAAAATTAAATCACATGGCCATCCCTCCTGAAGCTATCCTGAATTTAGCGTTTGTCTTTATTCCTCCATTTTAATTTATTACTAATTGTTGCTTTATATTTGTAAGGAAACTATCCTCAGTAATTTATTATCTAGTCATATTATGTGAAGATAATAGCCAATAGGGAATCCTATTAAATTCAGGTTTCTCTTTATTATAATATCTGGTACATAAAGTGAAGGCATATCTCATCATAAGCATCATTTCCTTCACGGCACATTTCTGCTTCAACACCTCGTAGTTGTCTACCATGACATATCTAAACAAAGGCAGAAGCATTGTTTTTAAGATTCTTCATCATCCTCGCTAGGCCTATGATCCAGAATGCCTACTTACATAAAACATTCCATTCTAGTTGGACTGTCTCTGCTCAAGGCTTCATATACTTTCTGTTTAAACTATATCAAAACTATATAACCTTTTTTATTCTTGAATTATCCAAAATTTCTCCATTAAAAATTGCATTTCCTATTTTTTACAAAAAAATTTCTTTATATATTATAACTAAGTCTATCACATTTTATTGATACAAATTCTGATTTTTAATGAGGATTTAAAAATGAAATATTTCACCCTGGCTGGTTTGGCTCACTTGGTTGGAATAGACGAAATGTTACAGGTTCGTTTTCCGGTCAGGGCACATGCCTAGGCTGTGGGTTCCATCTCCAGTTGGGAGCTTAAAAATGGTCCCCAGTCGGGGCATGTATGAGGGGCAACTGATCAATGTTTCTCTCTCATATTAATGTTTCTCTCCCTCTCTCTTCCTCCCTTCCCTGCTCTCTAAAGTAGGTCCTTGGGTGAAGATAAAAAATAAATAAAAATAAATATTTCCAGCCCTGGCTGCTGTAGCTCAGTGGTTGAGTGCTGGCCTACGAATCAAAGGCTCGCCAGTTCGATTCCCACTCAGGACACATGCCTGGGTTGCAGGCCAGGTCCCCAGTAGGGGGTGCACAAGAGGCAGCTACACACTGATGTTTCTCTCTCCCTCTTCCCCCCTTTCCCTCTGTAAAAATAAATAAATCTTTATAAATAAATAAATAAATATTTCTGCCCCAAATTACATAGAATCAAATATAGCAAACAAAAAACAAGAGAAATATAGTGAAACATTTATAGCAATAATAGTGGGTAAATATAAAATCACTTTAGTCTAAAATAACTCAAGTAATAAATACATACGTAAAATATAATTGCCATAGTAGATTTAGAAAATAAAGACTAAGTTCTATGCTTTCTAAATTAGAATTCGCAAAACCAAAAAAAAAAAAAAAGAGAGAGAGTATTTAATCAACTTGAATATATAAACTGTAAAGAGTATAAATGAAATAATAGCCAGGGTCCATACTCAAGTTTTCCTGTAATTCATGTTCTTAACAAGTAGTTTCATTAGCTCTGCTCTGGCCAGAACTGGCTTGTTCTTATATATTCTTTTCTTTCTGTACAGAAACTTATCTCCTTTTTGTCTAAGCCTGGTTCTATGCACAATCACCCTAGAAAACCTTGTTCCAAATACACCCCTTTATAAAACTTTTCCTTTACCTCACCTCTACACAATGGTACTTCTAACTACCCACGTCCATGTTCTATAATTTTTAGTTACTTTCTGTCTTACATGCACAATGATGTATAATGGAAAATTGTGCCTGATAGTTTTCATCAGTACATAATTAAATCTTGGTAAGTGCAAATATGTAAAATAATAAAATACTTCTGTTTTATAAAAGATGAGGCTGTCAATGACAGCTGAAAACTTTATTTCCAGCCCTAGGAAGGAATATCTATCACTTAAAAAGTTCAAAGAACAAAGTTGGAAGTCTCATAGTTCCTGATTTCAAAAGTTATTACAAAGCTACAATAATCAAAACAGTCTGGTACTGGCATAAAAATGTATAAGACCAATTGAACAGCATAGAGGTGCCAAAAATAACCCCTTACATACACAGTCAAATTATTTCAACAAGGGTGCAAAGATTACACAGTGAGAACACTTCTTTTTGAGAAATGTGGTTGGTAAAACTAAATATCCACAGGAAAAAAAAATGCAGTCGGACCCTTACCTTAGATCATATATAAAATAAACCCAAAATAGATCAAAGACCTCAATATAGGAGGTAAAACTCTTAGAAACTTTTAGAAAAAAATAATATTTTGTATGTGACACCAAAAACACAGGCAAAAGAGATAAAAATAGATAAACTGGACTATACCAAAATCAGAAATTATGGAGAAGTAGCAATACAGAAAAAGGTACCTGGACTTCTAGGGGTGGTGAGGTGGGAAGGCAAATATATGGGAAAACTGATGGAAGATAAGGGTTATTTAGTAAGTTCAGGATATGCTGAGTCACGTCAGCACCTTATCTATCTCCAGCGATAAAGGTTATTGTTTCCTTCCTGGATCAAGGGAGACGGCAACTTCACCAGGTTAATTTATATTAACCTGGTGCCTTATATTCCCCACATGCCTTATATTTAGGCATGTGGGGAAGAGAAGAGAGCTTTACTTGTGTCTGAGAACTTTTACTTAATTGCCTTAAGTTCAAAACAATCTTTTATGCCAATGTGGTATATTTGGTGGTGGCATATTCTGATCCCCTTCATAGTTAACACTACTGAACTGTACAGCTAAAGATAGTTAAGGTGATAACTTTTGTTTTGTATATTTACCACAATTTAAACAATTAAAAGTAATAAGAGAAAATGGAGTTATGCAATATTCTTTCTCCTTACAGTGGTTACAAATGTGTTCCTGAGACCATGTCTCATAATGTTTCTCTCAACTTTCTTATTTGAAAGGAAACTTACAGTGTAATAGTATATAGCCCAATAATAATATAATCATATCTATCATCTCCATCTTTGTCAAATACATATGCATAAACACACATATACAGATATTTTTACACACCACTTTCAATTTTAGTACTAAAATTAATTCCACACATGAGCATATTACATTAATCAGAGTATTATAGAAATTATCTTCACGGGAAAAATTTTTGTCAGCATATAAAAGAGGTAGTAATTCTCAAATTAAAAAGAAGAGATGTGGAACAGAGATCAGAAATCCAATTAATATTCTCATTTTCTATTTCTCCTTTGTGTAACCAATGTAACATTTATCATATTTCAATTCATGAGGAAGGCAATCCATGTAGATGGACAAGTACACTTACAAAATTGAGCACAGGAAAATACACACTACGGTTTATTGCTGTTTTTTATAGTAAATAAACTCTTTGTTTTTGAGAAAAATTATTCGGAATTTTTATGCTACTGCTCCTCTTCCACTAAGAATGAAAGAATGCTGGTGTTTTTTTCTCTTTATCAGCTTGCAAGTGTGCATATGTAAGAAGCAGTTAGTTAATCTATGATATAAATAGCTAAAATAAATTTCCTATTTCCTCATTTTTGCCCTGATAAAATATATTTAAATGCCAGCTGCATCATAAACATCAAATAACTCAATAGAGAACTCCAAGTGCTATTAAATGTTTGAATATAAGTAAATGCTAAAGAACCTTAACATTTTGCTTTAATTTTTAATTACCCATAGCTTTTCAAAATAAATATTCACCCAATAATTACTTTTAATTTGTTATTCAGAAAGAATTATAGAGTAAAGAGAGAAGATGATTGCTTAAAAAGTTACCATGCTTAGTACAAAAAAGAAGCCTAAGGCATAAGAAAATGCCACAGAATAATAATATTAAAATTTCACTAAGAACTCAGCACAATCCTATTCTTACTTTGCCGTTTTTGCAATTATTGCTATGTTCATACAATACTGTGGTTAGTGGTTTAGGTAAATATATTCCTATTACCCTCGCAGTCAGGGCCTGATATAGTCATTCGCTTTTATTCTCAAAGCTAAGCCTATATTAGGTAAATGGCAAAGATTGCTTGATTGGTTGACTGACTGATTAGTTTGTTTAATCAGTGAAAGGAGACTAGGGTTCAGAAAATTAATGACTTACCAAGATTTTACACCTATATGTTTGGTTCTATATCTAGAAAATCTCCCCCTACTTACTTGAAAAATTCTCCAGAGTTGTTTTTTCTGTTCCCCTTATTTTCTTTTTGCATTTAATGGAATACAGTCATATGCCCAACTTACTGATTATGATTATGGTCAGACTCTCTTCTCTACTTCCAGGAATGCCTAGAGCATGGGGTAACATTGGCTACAGAAACCTCAGTAAACCAAAATGTGGTATTTGTTGACTTTCACGTAAATACAATTTAAATATTGTTTTCAAAAAATAATACACATACACATAAACATGCATGCAAGGTCTATGCATTTACTTAATGTTTATTCTGTTGCTTTTGTGCCATTATAGTTTTATATGTCCACAGGTCTCACATCTCTAGCATTGTCTGTTCCAGGAATTCAGTAATTATTTCACAGCTTTGTGTATTAGTAAAAAGAAATTATATTTACATGCTTAAGATCCATTCATCTTACTCAAATGTTAGTTTCTAGAAGAGCCTTTTGCTCACTATTCTACTCTCTATCCCTTTCCTTTCTTTATTCTTTAATTTGTTCTAAGTTTCATGAAGCAGGGACTTAATTTTGTTCACCGCTATATCCCCATAACAAGGAGCAGTACTTGGCACATACTAGCATATTAGGTGCTAAAAAATAATGTGTTTAACATCTTCTAAATGGGTTCTTTAGTTTGGTAATTCTCATTTCTCTTTCTCTAAATAGTAACACAAATATCTTATGTTTAAAAACCAAACAAGATGTTATATATTTACATGTTCTCTGAAAATAGAAATATTTATGCCCTACTCTTAAATCCAAACTACATAAATTTATAAAACTGACATTCATAACTGGTGAGAAATAGGCTAATGATTCCTAATGCTGATGCACCACTACATCAGGATAATAATGCTTTTTAAAATTATTTTAAAATATTTTATTGAATTTATTACAATTATATTGGTTAATAAAATTACACAGTTTTCAAACATACAATTCTAAAAGACATCCTCTATATACTGTATTGTATGTTCACCTACCAAAGTGAAGTCTCCATCCATCACCAAGGCTAATAATACCTTTTCTCAAAGTTCTGAATCAAAATGTTATGACATTGTAATATTTTAAAAATATATGGAAGATGGGCAAAAGAGAAAGATGATTGGTTGCATTTCTCTGAAATTTTATTTTTACAAATGTATAGACTTCAACCAGAATGTCAGAAACTGAGGGTCTCCAAGAAAGTTAGAAATTTAGTAAGGTCTTCATCCTTGATTGTACTTAACATATCCACATACACAACTATTTGTGATGTAATTATTTTGTGTTCTTCAAATAATTAAAAATTATATATAATTGTACTACAAATACTAACAAATTAAATATGTTCAGTACATAAGTAAATTAACATAAGTACTTAAGCATAAGTAACATAAGTACTTAAGAATGTCCTAGGGATGGACATTCCAGAAATTAACTTTAATTTGTCCTGATGTCTCATCATAACTGCCTCCAAGAAAAACTATTTCTCTCTAGTCTCTCCTCTGTGAAAACATGAAGTATTTGCTTAGATTTATTCCTCTGAAAACACCTTCAAATATTCGTAGATTTATATTAAAGCCAAATACAATATTAAATGATTTGGACAATCTTCTTCATTTAATTGAGCCAGTTTAAGTGTATATGTATTTAAATATTGAGATATTTAAATGAATTCACTATTTAAGCAGTGCAGGCACTTTCTAAATGAATATCAACTCAAATTTTCCACTAAATAAGCTTTCTTAAAAATAATTATTTGTGAATTCCATCTTTTTCATATTGCATATAATTTGTATCAGTCATCATTAAAGCTATCTTAATGTGCCACCATCCTTTTAAGATATCACTATTCAAAAATTAGTGCCAAAGTTGAAAAATACTGTTTTGTACATCAAATGAGTATTAACAGATTTTGACATCTTTTAAATAACAGTTGGGATATCTGATTCATGGTGTGTTTTTCAACATTTGTTCCCAAGCAGTCACACAACTGAGTCACTCAGGATGACTTGCAAATGTCCCTAGTAAAACTCACATACACTTTATGATTTGTCTAGGAAATGTAGATGGTACTTATGATTTTTTCTTTTGTTTTGATAGCATACACTGTGGTGTAATATAAAAATGAAATGGAAAATATTATTTCATTCACTGTTTACAAAATCACAAACTTTAAGCCAGTTATCCAGATGATGTATGGCATTTTGAGAAATTTTTAATACTAAGCATTTGCATCCTCCATTTTTAAAATATAGAATTTTTTTACAGTTTAAGGCTTAATTATTCAAGTACTTAATATGTTAAGTGATTCTTAAGGGAAGATATAGCACTGGCCACAAATATTTTCAATGGCTTCTAAATGATAATTTTACTTTTTTTAAAAAAGTGATGTGTCTATACTAAAGTGATTCTTACCTTAATCAGCCCAGATCTGATATAAAATTTAATATATGTTCTGAAGGTTGAAAATAAAGATTTTTTAAAAATTTGAACTAGTGCTTATGTGGTTTTCTTGAATGCCTGAGTATCACATCTACATATTTTATTAAAACATGGTGTATAAAACAAAGTAATAAATACAACATTATAAATTTAGCATATAAAATCCTAAAATTAATCAGAAGAATATGATTTTTGTGCTTTTCAAAATGCAACACTTCTATATACTTACAAATATGGGTAGAACTGCCTATAAAATTATTTAGCTCTTTGGAAGGCACAAATGTAGTATTTGATGTATTAGAAGGTCCCCCTTTTCCTGGGGACCAAAAACATCATAACCTACAGTTGTTTGTGGTTTTGTTGAGAGAAACATTCCAAAAGCAAACAACAGTGTATAAAAGCAACTACTTAGCTACCAAGTGAACTTTCTGACAGCTCAGGCCCAGTATCTCAATAAGGTTTTGGTTATTTTCAACTCATTAGAAGTAATTCAGAAAGGAGAAAAAAACATCAGATTTAGTATTATAATGTTAACACCACCATACTACTAATGTAATATAACCAATTATATATATGGCAAACTTCATTTACATTAACTATGATTTTGTTGTATACAGAAAAAGTCATTATATGGCTAAAAGAACAACTTCAGTTTACATAAAAGTGTGTTCTGAAACTTATCTGTAAACTTGTAAATTTTCTAAAATCTCAGGACGTATCTTTCTAAGTTCCAAGCATTTACTTTATAAGGACTATATACTAGAATGACACTACTGCAAATAAATATCTAATTTCATGACATCCATTTAAAATATGTTCAACTACCCAGAGCATGGCTTATAGTTAATCATATATAAGTTGAATTTTTCAACTTAATTTTCATTCCATATTACTATTGCTAGGTGATTATTTCCTTCATGGCTAATAACTGGGCCTTCTAATTATAAATAGCATCATAAATTGCTGGAACCCATAATAAATAATCATGTTTAAGGTCAAAGAAGCACATAGGCAATTGACTACTTTTATGCTGGAATAGCAAAGCATAGTTTTTCAAATCAAAGTGTGAGAGCTTTGTATGCTGGCAAGAAAATAATCTACTAAAGAGCAGGTTTGCTCTATATTTGGCAAGATAAGACAAAGAAAAATGAAACAAAAAACATCTCATGGTGAAAAACCTGTTAGGCTGTGAGTTCTGCATTTTTTTCAAATAACATATTTTGCCCTGCCAGAGAAGAAGACAGTTCATATTTCTCATCATATATATGCATAGTAAATCTTACAATGGTGTAGTTATTCAGAACCACAGATTTCTAGAGTGGAAATGATCTGAATTAACTGAAGTTTCTGAGATCGTCTGAAATATATAAGATTATGTAACACATGTAAACTCACCCTTCTAATCTTACATCTGGTAGACTTCTGTTCAGGGCAATCAGATCACTGGCCATAAGGTTAAACTGATTGATTTTAAACAGTTCTTTCATCTTCTCCTGGTCATCTTTAGGGATCAGCACAGCCTTTCCCATTTCTCCTGGTCCTTCTTGGTTTCTTGAAATAACAGCTGTAAGACACACGGTAAACAGATACATAAAAACACAGATAGGGAACTGAATGAATAAACTCATGTGTTGGATTTGATTCTAAAGTGTATTATTTATATACTCGCTTAATAACACAATCATCAAATCTTTACCATTTACTTATAAACCACACACTACACTAAAGAAATAGCCTATTTTAGTTCATTTAATGCATGTTGTCTTTCAAGTCTAAATATATAAGGTGACCTGACTAATCATTAAGATTAAATAATTACATGATATAAAGTACCAAAAGTAAAATTTTCATGCCTGTACTTGGAAAATTATAAGACACTGAAGAAAGAAATACAAGAAACTATGTATAAGTGAAAGCACATACTGTGTTCATGGATAAGAATTAACATCATTAAAATGCTCATACTATCTAAAGCAATCTATCAAGATTCCAATGATATATTTCACAGAAATAGAACAAACATTTCAAAAATTTATATGGAACCACAAAATGGCCTGCATAGCAACAATGATCCAAGAAAAAAAGAACAAGTTGGAGGAATCATTCTACCTAATATCAAACTATACTACAAGGCCATAGTAATCAAAATAGCATGGCACTGGCATAAAAACAGACACATAGATCAATGGAACAAAATAGAGAGCCCAGAAATAACCCATACTTTTACAGTCAACTAATATTTAACAGAGGAAGCAAGCTCATACAAAGGGCTAAAGATAGTTTATTCAATAAATGGTGTTGGAAAAATTAGATGGATACATGCAGAAAAATGAAACTATATCACCTTCTTAAACCACACACAACAATAAATTGAAAATGGATAAAAGACTTAAATATTAAACCCAAAACCATAAAAACCCTAGAATAAAACAGAGGCAGCAAAAGCTTGGACATTACTTGTACCAAAATTTAACAGATATCTCTCCCCTGGCAAGGTAAACAAAAGAAAAAATAAATGAATGAGACTACATCAAACTAAGAAGCTTTTGCACAGCAAAGGAAATAATCAACGAAACAAAAAGACAACCCACAGAATGGGAGAACATACTCACTGATACACCTGATAAGGGGTTAATATCCAAAATTTTATAAAGAACTTATAAAACTCATGACCCAAAAAACAAAAATAACAACAACATCAAAAAAACACAATAAAAAAAAATGGTCAGAGGACCTGAATAGACACTTCTCTAAACAGGATATTAGTTGGCCAATAGACATATGAAAAGATACTCAATGTCACTAATCATCAGAGAAATGCAAATAAAAACCACAATGAGATACCATCTCCCACCTTCCAGAATGGCTACCATCAACAAATCAACTAACAACAAATGCTGCCAAGGGTGTGGTGAAAGGGGGGGCCTTTTGCACTGTTGCTGGGAGTGCAGATGGGTGCAGCCACTGTGGAAAGCAGTATGCAGAAACATCAAAAATTTTAAAATGGATCTGCCTTTCAATTCAGCTATCCCACTTCTGGGAATATATCCAAAAGAACTCAAAACACAAATTCAAAAGAACATAAGCACCCCTATGTTCATTGCAGTGTTATTTATAATCACAAAGATGTAGTAGCAGCCCAAGTATCCATCAGTAGATGAGTGGATAAAACAACTATGGAACATTTACACAATGGCCATACTCAGCCATAAAAAAGAAGAAAATCTTACCCTTAACAAAAGTATGGATGGACCTGGAGAACATTATGATAAAGGAAATGAGCTAGTTGGAGAAAGACGAATACCATATGATTTCACTCATATATGGAATCTAAAGAACAAACTGAACTAACAAGAAACATAGCTGGACAGCATGAAGACAGCTAGTGGGCAGGGTGAGTGGATGGAGGGTTTGAGCAAAAAGGAAAAAGGACTCATGTACATGGACAACAGTGTGGTGACTGCTGGGGAAATGGGGGTGTAAAGGGACTAAATGGTAATGGAAAAAATACAATACAGATTAATTTGAAAAAGAAAAATAAAAAAAAGACAGTATATTTTACTTAATTTAAGAAATAAAATTCTAAAAGTAATATGTTCCCTTGGAGGAGAGCAAGCTTATTGTCCCTAAAATCAGAGGAAGTTAGAGTTAGCTTTGGGTGAATCTGTACTGTTGGTGAGATGTTCAACTTAGCTAGGCATTAAGGGACCTTCCATTTCTAGGATTTAAGTTTTGATTCCACAAAAAATTTCTGTTGTTCTCTGAGGAGTCTTCTAATTTTGACATAAGGAACATAATCAGGCTACATAATATTATCTACTGACCATGGGTGTTTCATGTATACAGCAGGTATACCTATACATAGATCTCATATTTATTTGCCCATTCCTTGTCTCCTTTATAGAGCTCAAAGAGAAAAAATTATCTCAAATCCACAAAATACCACATTTCTCCACCAAGTAAAACAAAACAAAACAAACAAAAAAATAGCCCTGATTGGTGTGGCTCAGTGGATTGAGCACCAGTCTATGGACCAAAGGGTCTCTGGTTCGATCCCAGTCAGGGCACATGCCTGAGTTGAGGGCCAAGTCTTCAGTTGGGGGTACATGAGAAGCAACCACACATCGATGTTTCTCTCCCTCTCTTTCTCCCTCCCTTCCCCTCTCTCTAAATATTAAAAATAAATTAAAAATCTTTATAAAACCAGAACTATCATTAAAGTACATGTGCTACCTTTTTACTATAATAGGCAAATGTAATAGAGAGGGCAACTAAATCTACATTATAGTATCTTGATTATTGATTTGAATATAGGTGAAAATATCCCAAATCAAAAGCTGGTTTGAACTACAAAAGTAGATTAACATACTACACTGTAAATTATCTTCTTCCTAATTATATAGTGATATCATTAAAAATGATAAATAATTTGACTCAGAAATGACATTACAATCATGAGCCACATAATGACATTTAAATCAATGATGGATCAGGTATATGATTCATCATGTATGACCCTGGTCCCATAAATTATGATGAAGCTGAAATATTCCTATCACCCAGTAATGTCAGGGCCAGCATAAGGTCATAGAGCAACGCATTACTCACATGTCTGTGGTGGTATGGTGTGAACAAACGCACTGTGCTGACAGCTGTAGAAAAGCCTAGCACACACAATTATGTACAGTACACAATACTTGATAATGACAACAAATGACTATGTTACTGGCTTACGTATTTATTATACTATACATTTTGCCCTTATATTAGTGTTCACTCTTTCTACTTACTAAAAAAAGTGTGCTGTAAAACAGTATGCCATGCTACGCTAGCCGTAGCCTCACATCTCTAGTGTTTACCATGTCTCTTGACTGCATTGGTAGAGTCTAACTACTGCACTATCCTACCTTCTCTCCCTCCTGAGTACACATTTATGTATCACCCAGTTTCCCCTGCAGTTAAGTGTACTCCTATAACTGAGTATAGAAATGATATATGACAATTTCAGACCCAGTCCATAAAAACTTCCTGGTGTGATTCTCCGTACTCCTTCCCTTGCTATAGCAACTTCAGAAGCCATTGAAAACAGCAGAGGCATCACAAGAAGACAATGATATGGGTGACTGAATCACCTGGAGGGGTGCCACTAGCTGATCAGATACAAGAGTCCCCCCTTATCCATAGTTTCACCTTCTGTGGTTTCAGTTATCTTTGGACAACCAAATTCCAACAATATTAAATGGAAAACTCAAGAAATAAGCAATTCATAAATTTTAAATTGTGGGCCATGGTAAGTACCTCAGTTCATCTCAGATATGGGCATTGTATTATCTCATATCAGCACAGGAAGGACATGGGTGAGTATAGGACAGTAAGATATGTAGAGAGAGAGACCACATTCCCATAACTTCTATTGCAGTGTGTTGTTGCAATTGCCTCATTATTAGTTATTATTGTTACTATCTTAATTTGCCTAATTTATAAATTAAACCTTATCATAGGTATGTATGTGCAAGAAAAAAACTGTATATACAGGGTTTGGTACCATTGCTGTTGGAGGCATCCACTGGAGGTCTTATTCTTTTTTAATCCTCACTCAAGGATATTTTTATTGATTTGAGAGAGAGAAACCAATGGGAGAAAGAAACATCAACCAGTTGCCTCCCATACACTCCTCATCCAGGGATTAACCCTGCAACCTAGCTATGTGGTTGAATCTGCAACACTTTGGTGTATGGGACAATGCTTCGACCAACCGAGCTACCCTGCCAGGGCATCTTAAAACCCTACCCTACACTGTGGGTCTTAAAACATTTGACCCGGGATAAGGGGGGACCATTATATACATACTGCACAATTTACATGAGAGAAAAATAGCTCTATTTTTGTAAACCACTGGGATTTCAGACCTATCTGTTATGCTTGACAGTGTTATTTTTGTTACTTCACTTTGTCCTTTCCCCATTAATCTATAGACTCACCAACATGTTCTGCCTCAACTTTGACTTAGCCAATTGCCTAGCACTCTGTTCATTCAATCAGTGAATAAATTGAAAAAAGTAGGAAACTCGGAGGTAATCTAGTTCTTCTATCAAGGGACTGATGAACAGAATAATTTAAATAGAGGTTTTCTCCATCTCAGAGGTGCATGAAATTATTGACTGTAATATTCAAAAAGAAGTAAAACTCCTACTTCATATTTTATATTAAACTTAGTCCTAACCTGTATTATATTTGGCTTGAAAATAATATTTTACACATTATAAAAAATATAGAGACATTAGTGTAAGTTCAAAAATGTTTATTGATAGTGAAACATAAATAAAATATATGGGAACTATGGCCTTAAGCAGTTTTAATTAGATCACAAAACAGATTCTAAGCAGATAGTTAAGAAACCACCATTTAAATAAAGCACACATTCTATTCATCTCTTTTCAATTCTCAACTGTATAACTTCTAAAAAAATAATAGTTTTTATACCTATTATGAATGATTCTCAGTATGGCTGCCTAAATTTTGGCAGCTATTAGCCTCACAATCATGGACCAATTACTCTGCTTCTATTGTTCATAAATTCTTCTTCTATAAAATATTTAAATTACATCACAATACTGTTTAAATAAAATGTTACATGTTCACATAAGTATTATAGTGGACAGCCATATCACACCCTCTCAAAATATTCTATTTAAGAAAATGAAACACTGCTTATAT
Source organism: Carollia perspicillata (assembly GCA_004027735.1). Lineage (NCBI taxonomy): Eukaryota > Metazoa > Chordata > Mammalia > Chiroptera > Phyllostomidae > Carollia > Carollia perspicillata. Next base: position 17,628 of record PVKM010012616.1, on the reverse strand, counting down.
GTTATGATTCAAGAATTCTTTTTAAAAATATATTCTAGGGAAATATAAATATACTTAAAGTTTTACCTGCATATATGACATATATGATTAAAGTAGTACTATGTTTGTACATGCAGGCAAAAATAAATGTATATTCTCCTCTCTCTCACTCTTTCTATATGCTAAATATTATATAAACTGTTATATCTTTAGAAAAAACTGCAGCAATTAAAATCATGCCATAAAAATGTAAAATATGTTCATATTATACCTAAGTGAAAATATGTGCCATAAAACAATGTTATAAAACAAACTCATTTCTACAAAAATTAGTTGCATGATGTATATGCATATGTCACCAATGAAGATTAGCAGTGACTTGTTAGATTAGAGCTTGTATTTTCTTTATCATTATCTATATTTTCTTAATAAGTTCAACATCACCTAATAAGGTTATTTCAGCCTCATATTAATAAAAAAATCTGGTTTCAGTGAAAACAGGTACAACCTAGCTTTTACAGAGACAGTTACAAAGTGAAGTTAGTAGATGTTGGAAGCATTAAAAAAAGAGATTGAGCCCTGGCTGGCGTAGCTCAGTGGATTGAGCACGGGCCTGCGAACCAAACGATTGTGGTTCAGTTCCCAGTCAGGGCACATGCCTGGGTTGCAGGCCAGTTCCCAGCAGGAGACACATGAGAGGCAACCATACATTCATATTTCTCTCCTTCTCTCTTTCCCTTCCCCTCTAAAGATAAATAAATAAAAATAAAATCTTAAAAAAAAAGAGATTGATGTTGGTTGGAATTCCTGAAGGAAGAAAAGTTTCTTAATGTACACAAGATGACAAGCAAGTTGAAGAAGACCCATAAAGAATTAAGGTTTGTTCTTAGGAAAATTCTTCACAGGAAATTTGCTACAATTTAGAGATAAGAAAATTGTAGCTGAGCAAGCACAAGTAGCAAAGTTCTTGGTTAGTTTTAGGAAAATGCAAATTCCTATATTAGTATAAACAGTTTTCACTTTCAGAGTCATCCTTACAGAACATTCTACATAGCTATGAAAGCCAATGCAATCCTTATATTCAGGAAGATGTGTTTGGCACATGTGATAGCCATAAATGTTTCTCGGGAACAATTGGCCCAGCTTATAAAGTGTTCACTAAGGTAATAAAATCATGCAGAAATATGAAATTATTTCCTTCTGCATTTAGAATGAGCTTCCTCATTAAAAGTATTTAAATAGGGGGGTGGACTGGGATGGGAGTAAAAGACAGAAAACTATACTTGAACAACAATTAAAATTTTTTTAAAAATAAAGAAAAAAATATTTAAATAGTCCTCAATTTGTAATGGCTCTAGTAATAGCCCTAGTTTCTGCTTTGAATAAAAAATCTTCCCAACCCTGGCTGGTGTGGCTCAGTGGATTGAGTGCCAGCTTATGAACCAAAGGGTCGCTGGTTCAATTCCCAGTCAAGGCACATGCTTGGATTGTGGGCCAGGTCCCCAGTAAGGGGTGTGCAAGAGGCAACCACACATTGATACTTCCCTCTTTTTTCTCTCTTCGTCCCTTTCCCTCTGGCTAAAAATAAATAAATAAAATCTTAAAAAAAAAATACCCCCCCACCACCTCTGCCTATACTACCAAAACCCAAAACGAACAAAACAAAATCCCATGAATTTTTTGTATAGAAAAGCAGCAATTTTGGCTTCAAGATGCTTTGGGAAGTCTTCTATAGGGGACATCAAAAGTGAAAGTGGACATTTTAAATAAGTCCCTTACATATTCTGACATTCATTTAAAATTGTTTCTAAGATATACAATTATAAACTCTAAGTATCTGATATATCATCCCAGATATGATTCATCAAGTCTGCAAAAATATAAACACTTTGACCAAAATTAAAAAGCATTGCATTCATTGAATGTACATCTAATTGTGGAAGTAGAAACATATTTTTCAAATAATTTCTGAACATTTTATTTATTATAAAGCTGCAAAAAATATCTAAAATTGTTAAAGTTTATTACCTAATATTTCAGAGAAAATATGAGGCAACCATTACTCAGTTTGTTATTATGAGAACATGTAGAATTTAAAATTCCTTCACAGAAGTCTGCAACTAAAAATTATAAAATAATACTGAATTAGGTTTGAGCAGAAAAAGGAATCGTATTAAATACCCCAAAGTATTTTAAGTCATTAAATTAAATCTACGGCTGGATTGTGTGGCTTTGTTCATGGGAGTTGTGCTAAATGTCTTTTTTTTAGCTCACCAGGCCTTACTCGGCACCATGTGTAGCCTACTGTGTCCCAGGTTGCTAACTTCTGTGTTCACATCAGCCAGGCTCCCTTGGCCTTTGACTTTTGATTGAGAAGGTACTGACAGGTATTGGGAGATGGAAGATTAATGAGGCTGAGGTACTGATTTCCCTGGTTCCCTCTCTGTGGGGTTGCTGTGGGTTGGTTGGGTCTCTCACTCTCAATGATAATGTCACGGGGAATATCCTATGACTGGCTAGTGAAGTAAGAAACAGTGCAAGACTAGCTTCAACAACAAGCTACCCTCTATGGCAGCATCTGCTGGAAGCTGCTTTCTTACAGTCCTACTCAGCGGTGGTCCTGAAAGTCAGTGGGTGAAAGGGAATCCACCCACAGGGCAGAACCTCAGAGAAGAAATTTGACTGAATATTTAAAA
>PVKM010012616.1:0-14853 GCA_004027735.1 Carollia perspicillata | reverse complement strand
GTTGTTGAACTGACCAGCAGACAAAGGCACCACAATAATAGTTGAGGTCATTGATGTTATTTACCAAGAGAAAATTAGATTTCTGCCACACAACGGGGATGAGAAGAACTACTTCTGGAGCTTGGAGGCTTTTTTCTGGACCACCTCACTTCTTCAATAGCCTGGGTAAATAGAACAATGAAGCAATCCCATAAAGACAGACCAGTTGAAGGCTTATAACATGGGATAGAACACCAACAAGTAAAGAATACTATACAGACTATTTAATGACAGAGCTTACGACACACATTGTATAGATGGAGCTAAAAGAATATAAAATTATCATCTAAGACCTCATGAGTAAGTCATGAGACTATAGCAGCTATATTTCAGATTATTTATGAATTTCTTTCTCTACTTTTGTCTAGGTTAATTTATACAAAGAGCATACAAAGAGCTTGCTAACATATTAGATTTTGTTTGGGAATATGACTAGACTGACATCAATTCATAGGATATAATAGTTGATGGGGTTTGTACCTCCCTTATATTAGGGAGACATATTTTTCATCTGGAAAAAAAGGTAGAAAGCTGAGAAGAAATAAGAGTGGCAGGCAGGACATTTTCAATTTGTTCCTACAGATCCACATTCCACTCTAATCTTTCTCAGATTACTCCCCAGGAAGCTGACCTGAATGAACTACCTTTGGACTGTCTTCTTTGGCTTAAGATAGGATTCAGCCATTGGGAAAAACCAGTAAGAGTTTGGACAGAATGAAAGTAAGTTAAAATGTTTACTCCCTTGGTTCTTCCTTATGTAGTAGTTACAAAATGGCTCTTGTCCCCAAAACAAAGGGTGTATCTCTGTCAGGTGGTCCTCTCCCTAGAAGTATGTTTTAAAATAATTTCATATAATGGCTCCTCCTCTTCAATTTAAGTGCAGGGTTTAGTGATAACTTAACTCCTGATTACCAGCACCAGCATACAACCACCCCGTCTTGCTTTTTAAAAATCTCCTGATTCCTTTGTAAATATCCCTTGCACATACTCTCCTGGGCTACTTGATTGAAGCATGGCATGTTTCCTGCTGATAAGAGAGTTTAGAAAAGTATGGGGAACTGTAGTGGGTTACCCACTTATATGGCAGTGTTTACGGTTAAACCACCTCAACTAGCACTTAACCAATCATTTTCTCTGGAGTAAATTCTACTTTAACTCTCTAATATACTTTCTTTAAGGTCTTCATTTATTTTGGTCATGTTCTTCAATCAGTTAAAAATATATAAACATTCATCTGTAGTTAGTTAGGTTGATTCATTGGTGATTAATATGGGTATTACAGCAAACAAAAAAATAGAAAATTTAAAGTAAGGTAAAAGTTTAAAAAATTCAAGTATTTTCCTTTTCTACCCCAGTGAAGTATCTTATGCATCCCTGAGGCACATGCAGCATGTCTGGGAAATCACTGTAGATAAAGTGATAGCATGCCATTCCTTTTCTTGTCACAAGGCATTTTGCCATCAAGAAAAGCTGATTTGTCCTCATCGTTGGTTGGTTGTTATACAGGCACTATTTTCATTTTGGACTCACTTCTTGGGACTGGGCATGGGGTTGACCTTCTTATTGATTTTCTGTAATGGCACAATATCAAGAAAATGAGAAAAACTGCTGGACAGAATTTCTTAGGGCAATAATATGGATTAGGTAGAAATGGTAGGCATGCTTTGCCATGTTTCCTGAGAATCATATCCTCAAATTTCAAGGAATGAGGTATGTTTTAGCCTGGAATGTATGTGTGTATTCTGTTGGGGAGGCGATAAATGAGGTTGGAAGAAAATCAGAAATTGAAAAAAGGAAGTTTAGAATGGTGGGGCACAAAACGTGAAATCATAAAAGTACAATTTGCTTCTTTTATTTTAATAGTTTTAATATTAATTTATTTTTTAGGGAGAAGGGAAGGGAGAGAAACTGACCATATGCCTCTCATGCATGCCCCAACCGGGTGCCCAGCCCACAACCCATACATGTGCCTGGAGCAGGAATCAAATTGGTGACCTTTTGTTTTGCAGGATGATGCCTGACTAACTGAGCCATGCCAGTCAGGGTGTTTCTTTATTAAATATTAATTATTGGAATGGTGTATTGTCAGTCCCTCTGATGCTGAAAACCTGAGACTGGTGAAGGTTTGCAGGATTTACATTTTAAAATGATCAAATGTAACCCCGAGAGTAAGCTTGCATATTTCATAAAAAACTCACAAAAATGAATTTTATCAATTCTTAAATGAAGGTGCCACATAATGGATTTAGACTTTCTATTACCTAAATGGTTATTTGATTTTCAAATCAGAACTTTTCCAGAAGCTCAAGCAATTATTTCAAGATAGCAAAATAAACTGATGTAAATTTGCTGCAAGAAACACCATAATGTTAAATGTAACATCTTGATCATTATTTTCCATAGAGAAAAATCTGTGGTGCAAGAAAAAGAAAAGCCCAATGTTCTACCGGAACTAAAGGCTAACCTCAGCGATCTCATACCTAATCACTACCTGCCTCCTACTGCCACCCCTTATGCTTATGGTTGGGGCGGTCCAACATTTTAATGGCCATCTGTGTAAAGCAGCTGCTGATCTTTGTATTTATCACAGCTATGTAAATCTTACTGCTCAGCATTAATTTATACTGAATGTTGAGTTTTCCATTGCCTCTGGCCTTTTTTTGATAGTTAATACAAACAAAGAGAATACTAATAATATATTATGATAAAAATGACTTTATTTAATAATCACGAGAATTAAATTGAACATGCTAACTAAATAATGCAAATATGCCATTAAAATTTCAGAAATTCATGATACAGTACTTTGCCCTTTATAAAGTATCCAAACATTCTGGGAACTCAACCATTCAAGATATGTAAGAAATAATCAATACTCATTCAATAAGCATTTACTTTCTGTGCCAAAGAAATGTGATAATTATAAAATAGAAATGCTATCATAAAAATCAACATAAGGCTCAACCAACGGTAAAATACATGTTTAAATGACAAACTCTTTTTAAAATTCACCAGATCTATGCAAAATATTGTCAAATATATCCTGGTTTTTATTATCCAAACCTTGTTTGTTTGTTTTTTTAAGTTAATTTTGGTTACATCATAAGGTCAAAGGCATACCATGGGTGCTTGCTCATCTAGACAAATTACAGATTAAATTAGTGAACCAAAATAAAATAACAGACAGTGCTCTAAGCCACAAGATGAGCAACACTCTCCTCCTTTCTTTATGGTTTCCTCATAAAATCTTTAACATTACACCTGACTATATATAATAAATATCATATATATGTATGTATATAAACATGCATATATTTATATTGGGGCAAAAATTATATATACACACAGATTTTTTTGTGGTAGTTTTAAAAACATTCTTATTGATACTACTTATTTCTTTTATAATATTTGATTATTTCATCTTCAACTTTTTATAACTACATATGGAAGTGTTCAGTTTTCATTATACAAGGTTGGCAAATGTAGGTTTACAGTTGTAGTACAATAAAGTAATATAAGAATTAATAAATAACAATACAAAAATAAACTGTGTTTCACTAGCTCACACTGTAAGCCTACTTTTGTCCACCCTTGTATACGTGTCATTAGTTTAAATCCAGTACTACTCAAAACCAATGTGGCTAAAATTTATTTTTAGAGATTCTTCACTTAGACATGATTTTCAAGGTAACTATATATAAAGCTTTTTAGGAAATTGTCCCTTAATTTATTTTAACACAAGAAAAAAGGCATCTTATCGCATAGTTGCCTTCCAATGGTTAGTAACAGATCTAGCATTCTAGGAAATAAGTAGCAGTAGTCACTTAAGAAAGCAACTTTACAATCTCTTATATTAGGGGTTAACATCATCTAATATGTAATCCCATTGCAATATATGGCTAATAGCTTTTATCATGCTATTGGGAAGGAGCAACTAAAAATATGTGTCATTATATTGTTACATTTTCACAGTTATTTTGTGTTTATTCTTCTGTAGTATTAAACCAATGTGAATTACATTGCCTTTTATATTTTACACAGAAGTAAAAATACTTCAAGGCCACGGGTGGGGAGCTCAGTTGGTTAGAGTGTCATCCCACCACACCAACGTTGTGGGTTCAATCCCTGGTCAGGAAACATAAAAGAAGCAAACAATGAATGCACAACTTAAGTAGGATAATAAAAATCAATGTTTCTCTCTCTTTCTCTAAAAAATATCAATAACAAAAAGCAAAAATACTTCAGAATTTCAAAATTAGGTTTATTTGGTTCAGCCATAAGATACCTAAAAGTGTTCTTTTAGAAGTAGATTTAACGTTGTTTATTAATCAAGTTTTAGTTAATCCTCCATTCCAGTACATCAAAAACTTTTCACTATCACTTAGATAGTGTCTCCTTCCAGTTCTCTTTCTTCCCTCCAGCCTCCTTCTCCCTATGCACTGGGCTGCCTTATGCACTCTCAAATGGGACATCAGTTAGGTGAAATAACTCAAACTGAACTGATATAAGCATTGCGTGTTTAGGGCATATTGATCTACTTTCGTCAAAATCCAGATGCCTGCATATTTTACAAAATTACAGTCACAATACCTCAACTCTGCAAATTTAGGTGTTTTGTCTGAATGCATGAAGTGTTTAAAATAGACAGTTGTTTTATCTGAAAGTTGGTTTTAAATAGAAAGTTGTTTAGAGTCCGATTATCTCTCTTTACCTTAGCTATTGGGGTTCCAAAATCAAATTGACTGTAGCTTGCAAGTCAGTGTTGCAAATTTACCTCCTTGATCTTAACATTAATTTTTAATAATTTAAAGCATTAAAATATGGGCATCGGAAAAACAGATTGGTGAAAGAATAGAATATAGAGTAATGCAATAAAGTTTCCTTACATATTAAGTATCGCACCTAACTAAACAAAATCACACGATAGTAGCAACCTGCCAATTCACCGGCATAATGTGTTCTGCTCATTGAAAGACAGTCAGCGATCCCCAGCTTGAGCTGTTGAAGAAGGTACACTATCTCCCTTATGAGAAAGAACCTGGGGTCGTTATGTGAAAGCTTTTGCTCTTATGGTAAGATGTTCCTATTGCTTTACAGCAGAGTGCAAGTCTGGCTTATAAAGTTTTCACTTCATAACTACAGTTTTCACTGTAATTATTTAGATGACCTCCATTTGTATTGGTCATCTTTTAACTATGCAGACGAAAAAAAAGTAGTGGGAAAGATGGAAGCGAACTTTGTCAAGTTTAACTCTGTAAGGTTCCATGTACTATATTTCCCCAATGCGTTAGGACTCAGGAATTCATGGTTTAATAATAATATTTCTTCTTAGAGTTTTTCCATTTCTTTCTGTTTTTCTCATCTAATGTGAATCATTGTCACCTTTCTCTTTGTCCTGTCAAATCTCGATGACATATCAGGACATTCTGTTGCCTTTTATCTGCAAATTATCTAAAGCAGATTTCTGTTTTTTCAAGTTTGGGGTAATATTTCATGAAACATTTTGTTTTTATGTATATTGCATGTTTAGTTATAATTATTCACATACAATTGAATACTTAACTCATATAAGTATTGGGTATGATAGAACTATCTCTTCACATTCAAATCAACTGAGTTCAACAATCATTTACTGACTTCTATATGCCAGGCTCTATTTGGGATACTTTGACATACATCAGTGAAAAATACAGAAAAAAATCCCTACCCTAGCATTTCTTATGTCTTACAGATTCTCTAGTTCTGTTTCACCCCCTGGCAATTTTCATTTTCTTCTATGATATCCTTTCTTACAAGTTCTGCTAATTTTTTTTCAATCGGAAATCATGTTAACATTTAATAAAAACAATAACCAAACAGATCACACTCAAGCTGTGCTCATGTGCTAAGCACTGTTTAATCAGGTAACTCATTTAATCTGCATAGCAAGTCTATGGGATGGGCCCTGTGTACCAGCACCCTGATTTTATGGAAGGAAAAACACAGAGGCAGAGAAGGGATAAATAACTTCCAGGCTTGCCAGGGTGACAAGTGAAGCCTCAATCAAACCCAGGCCGCTTCACCTCAGAGTTTGTGCTATTTACCGACATATGTATAGTACCTGCCCAAAATCTCTCGAGAAAGGTTTATGTAGCATTCCTTTGAATGTGGTTAATTTAATTATCTACTTAAGAGCAATCCAAAACTCAATTCAGGATCTCAGATCTGGCTGAAGCTATGCTGTGCATTAAAAATAAATTTAAAGGCATTGAATATTGCTCAGAACACAGCATCTGGCCCTTTCTTGATTTAACTTAATCTCATGGTCACTGATTTGAAAGGTCCGCCTTTAACACTTAACTGATCATTCTTCATGTGAATTCAGAGAATTCACATTTGTTCAAAATAATTAAATTTTCCTTATATGTGAGAAATAAATTATATTAAGAGAACAGTGTATATATTTTAGTTACCTAATGCAATGACTTTTCTGGGTTATGAAGAAGCATAGGCAAACTACATATTTGAATACTTCCATGAAAAATAATTCTAATAATTGAATAATTATTTCTGCAGGAAACAGAGTCCTTGTAGATAGCAACTTTATTTGCATACTATAAGTTGGACACAGACCTACAAAAGTATTAAAGGGCAAACTTTATATCAGAGTAAATCCATCAACTTAATACTTAATGACCAATGTATCTGCTTCTTATTCTAAATCCATCATTCTGAGCCTACGATAGCTTCCCTATCTTCCATATAAATGAGATTACCCTCTACAGATGATAAAAAAAATCTCTTAAGATGATGTAGTATATTCTAGCTGTGCTCATCTTCATCTAAATGTGACAGAGAGAGAGAGAACCCAGATATGTCACTAATTTTAAGATTAATTTTTGGCCCTCATATTTAAGATATACTTTTCAAACTTAACTTTATAGAGGTATTTTTAAATACAATAAATACTCATTTTATGTATGAAGTTCGATGAAATCTGACAAATATATACATCTACTTAACCATCACTCCAATCGAAACACAGAGAATATTCACTGTTCCCAAAGTCCCCATTGGCCCCTTCTATTCAGGCCCACACAACTGCTTGGAGTTGGCCATGTGTCTTCTGTGGTTGTAGTTTATTTAGATTTGTTCTCATAGCATTTGTATAGACAGAATAATATAGTATGTACTCTTTGCCTCTGACTTATTTAATTTAGCATATTGTTAATATTAATCTATATTGTTAATGTATCAGTAATCATTTCTCTCAAGTCAAGACCTAGAAATAAAATTGCTGGGTTATACAATAAGCATATTTTAACTTTACAAGAAATTGCAAACTTTTCTCCAAATCACATTACTGTCAGCAATACATGAGTCCCACTTGTTCCATGTTTTTATACTAGATATTGTTATCCATTCTGATTTGTAGTTTTTCATAAGTAGTCAAGTATACTTTATTTAAAAGTTTGCTACGAATTTATAAATTGAAAATATTTAGACATCTTGATCTTCATCTGGCAAATGTTTGGAGGTGAGCCTAGACTAAGGCATTATAGGGGCATCAGTGGGAAATAAATACGTTCAATCCCCTACACAGGTCTAGAGAGGACTTGACAGAAATGCTCTATATGCCTCATGACAAAAAATGGCTTTCACTAGGCTGACATAATAAAAGCTGATCTATGTACGCATCTCTGTATGTCAATTAATCCCAGTCCTATTCCCAAATATTTTTATCTCAGAAGTGTGTACAGACGCCACCTCTATCTTTCATGGTCCTTCTTTATAAAAACAGACCCTTTGTTTATAAAACAGTATCAACTCACTGATAATAATTTATTTGCTTTCTGACACACCTCTTATCTTTATGAAGATTCAACTTTCTGATATGTTGTTTCTTTAAAACAACTTATTTCAAAATATCTTACAGTACAGATCTGTAGGCAATAAATTGTTTCAGTTTTTGTTTGAGCAAGTGTTTTTCTCTATCATTACTATTTCCTATAGTCTTAGATGCTTTGTAGATTTTTTTCCAATCTTTTTTCCTCTTTGCATTTCAGTCTGGGTAATTTCTATTGTCCTATCTTCCAGTTTGCTCTCTCTGTCATTGGCTCAGGCTTCTATGAGCACATTGAATACATTCCTCATTTCTGTTACTGTGTTTTTAATGTCTCATATTTCCTTTCATTCTTTTTTAAGTTTCAATATCTCTGTTGACATAATCCATCTGGCGCTGCATGCTGTCTACTTTCTCCATTAGAGTCTGAAACATATTATCATAATTATTCTAGTTTCCATATGTATTTCCAATATCTGAACCATCGGAGTCTGGTTCTGATGATGACTTTGTTGCTCCAGATTGTGTTTTATCTTGCCTTTTAACATGTCTTGTAATATTTTGTTGAGAGACAAACTTGTATAGGTCAATAGGTATTGAAGTAAATAGGCCTTTACTGTGAGAATTTAGGATAATCTGGCCAAGAACTGGCTTGTTTGATGTTTATTCTATCTATCCTATCAAGGGTTTTTTCAAGTCTGGTATATTAATATAATGAACATATAGTAAAATTCATCCTTATTAACATAATTTATGACAGTTACATATAGTATATAATTATCACCATAACCAAAATATAGACTGCTTCTAAACTTCCAATAAGTTTCGCTGTACTCATCTGCAGACAATCTGCTCCTCACACCTCCAGCCACTGATAACCACAGTAATTGATTGGCATTCCCATACTTTTAAATTTTCTAGAGTTACATATAAAGAGAAGAGAACACTATTCAGTTTTCAGTGGTTTTTTTTTTGTGTGTGTCTGGCTCCTTTCATTTAGTATGATGTGTTTTTAAAATGGAATCATATACCCTGGATGGTGTGGCTCACTGGATTGAGCACCAGCCTGTGAACCAAAGGGTTACTGGTTTGATACCCAGTCAGGGCACATGCCTGGGTTGTGGGCCAGGTCCCCAGTAGAGGGGTACATGAGAGGCAACCACACATTGATGTTTTTCTCCCTCTCTTTTTCCTTCCCTTCCCCTCTGACTAAAAAGAAATAAAAAATAGAATCATATAAAATCTTAATTATAAAAAGAGAAGGCAAAAAAGTAGGAAAAAGGTTCAAGAACAATTGTAATGAACATAGAAAATGCACAAACATAGCAGACATTAATCCGACTATACCAATAACCACTTTAAATGTAAATGCTCTACATACATTAAATAAAGAAAAAGTCAGACTGTCAGAATAGTTAATAAAATCTGTATTGTCTACAAGAAACTCATTTTAAACATAGAGACTCAGGTAGGTTAAAACTAAAGGGATAGAGAGGAATAGATCATGAGGCATCCAGTTTAAGAAAAATACCACCTGATCTCATACGTGGAATCTAAAGAACACAAGTCAATGGAGAAAACAGTAACAGAAACTAGATCCATAAAACAGACTGTCAGCTGTTTGAAAGGAGGGGATGATGGGTAATGGTATGAAAGATATTAAAGAGATTAACTAAAGAACATTTATGCAAAATGCTTGGCATGGGCAACAATATGGAGATTGACTTGCAGAGGGTAGAGGATGGGGCTCAGTGGAGGTGGGAAAAGGGAGAAAAAGCAGAAGTAACTGTAATGACATACATAATTTAAAAAACAAAAGGGAGAAGAAATACAGATCATGCTAACAGAAATCATGGAAAGGTATTAGCTATATTGACTTAAGACAAAGTGAATTTCAGAACAAGAAAAATGATCAGGGATAAAGAGGGTTGTTACATAGTGATAGAGTGGCCAAATACCCATAAAGAAATAACAGTCTTCAACATATATGCACATAACAAAAGAACATCAAAATGAATGAGCCAAAATATGATAGAGTGTACAGAGAAATAGACAAATTCAGCATTTAATTGCAGACTTCAGCATCCCTCTTTTAATGTTTAAGAAATTTAGCAGGCAGAAAATCAGTAAAAATACAGATGATCTGAATCAACTTGATCTAATAGATATTTATAGAATACTCTAAGTAATAACAGCAGAATACACATTTTCAAGCTCACATGACAGATTGGACAGATTACATTCTGAGACAAAATTTTTAAAAAATAAAGACCATATAATATGTGTTTTCAGACCACAATGGAATTAAACTAGAAATCAAGATATAGAGAACCTATATTTGGAAAGCTATAAAACTCTGATGAAAGAAATCAAAGACATAAATGAATATAAGATATTCCATTTTTATGTTCTGGAAGACTCAATATTGGTAAAATGTCATTTATTCCCAACTCAATCTATAAACTGAAAATAACCTCAATCAAAATAACAGCAAGTTATCATGTGTACATTGAGACACTATTTCAAAATACTAATCAGAAAGGTCTATAATAAACAAGTAAACAAAATTGGAAGACTGGTACTACCTGTCATTAATACATTGTTATATTGGACAAAAGAATAGATACATAGGTCAATGGAAAGAATAGGACACTCAGAAAGAGACCTGTATAAACGTAGTCAACAGATCTTTAAAATGATCTGTGACAGGCGGTACTAGATAAATTGGGCATGTGCACACAGAAATAAGTAAATAAACCTAGACACAGAGCTGACACAATTCACTTAAATAAAAAATGCAAAACTTTTAAAATTCTAGAAAGCAATAGATCTACATGATATTTAGTTTAATAATGAATTTGTAGATATACTACCAAAAACATCATCAATGAAAGAAAAAAAAGAACAAGTTGTATTTTAATAAAATTTTAAATGTCAGCTTTACAATATCCCATTAGGAGAATAAAAAGTCATTGACAGGAAGAATGTTTTAAAAGTATATATCTGATACAAGATATCTGTACAAAATATACAAATAATTATCAAAATCTGCCTTGGTTGTGGGGCTAAGTGGGTTGGAGCATCATTCTGTGCAACAAAAGGTTGCCAGTTCAATTCCCACATGCCTATGTTGTGGATTGAATTCCCAGTTAGGGCACAAACAGGAAACAACCTATCAGTATTTTTCTCTCACACTCATGCTTCTTTCTCTCTCCCTCTCTCTCTGTCTCCTCCACCCACTACTTTCTTCTCTATATAAAAATCACTGAAAATGTGTTCTCAGATGAAGATAAAAAAATTATCAAAACTCAACAATAAGAAAAATGGGCAAAATATCTGGAAAGATATATCACTAATGAAAGTATAAAGATGACAAATAAACATAAGAAAAATAATGAACTTCATTTGTTTTAGAAAATGCTAATTAAAGTAAAAATTGTTGTTACACACCTATTAAAATAGCTGAAATAAAAAAAAATTGACCCCAAGATATGCCACTTTGGCACATTGGTTATTTTGAATGAAAGTTATTTAAAAAACAGCTGGTACAAGAAGATCACTCTAACCATCTTTTGTCCCCCTGATAGATAGTAGGAAGTACATTCTTCATGTAAAAGGTACCCTGCCTATACCAGGAGGAAGAGACACATTCTTATCACCAGAGATAAAGAAATTTAGGGTCCAAACAGTTATATAAACAAACCTTGTTACTTCCTCACTATTTACTATACATTAAGCCCAAAGTTCTTTGTCTCATAAATTCTTTACAAATGTATTGTGTCTTTGTCTAAAAGGTATAAAAGCAGCCTTATTTATCTCTTTAGGACTCATATTTTAAATGGGGATCCTGTTCACACAAAATTTAATTTATTATTCTCTTGTTAGCCTATCCTATGTCAATTTAATTCTTAGACTAACCAAAGAACCTAGAAGGGAAGAAGCAAGTTTTCCATCTCAACATTTTCTATAAATTGATAAATTTCCCCATAAAACCTGGTATAATGCTTTGAACTTCTTAAAACTGCAACAAACTTAGCATGTGATCTACTATGTGTTTTAATTCATCATAAAATATGTATTTATTAATTTACTTACTTATTCCCTTACTAATTTTGATGATATAGGATAAGTCTTCCCATAGTACCTTGTGTCACACTGGATAGATCTCCTTGGTTCTCTGATTCAGTTAACAGGACCATTTGATTCCCATACTAAGCTAAGTCTTTTAATTTAATCTTTCTCTTTAATACAAGTGCTCCAACAGCTAACACTTTGTAATATTACAATTTTTAAGAATATATGCAGAAAAGAGGACTACTATTTACTGGTATTCCTCATGGTCATTGTCACCAAGAACTTGATAACTATGCTGCTAATTTTGGATTTATCCTGGAGGCAATAAGAAGTTATTAATAGTATTTGAACTACATGGTATAAGCATAGCATTTTATAATAAATCAGTGGTAGCAAAAGAAATTCATGATAAAAAGGAGAACTAAGAATACCAGTTGAGAAAATATTGTAAGAGATGAATATCTCTGTATATACAAGGTATGAGTCTCTGTATGTACAATAGGTGAAAAGTATTGAGACATATTTTGTTATTTTTAGCTGAGACTGATATTAATATAAATAATTTCCATATCATGGCCAGCAGCCAGTTGAAAAAACTGGCATGCCTCTTATAAACTTCTCTGGTAAACTAGAGTATTTCTCTCTTTTCTCCACTCTATTTATTATGCTAGGTAGGTATGTTCCTGATGCAAAAACCAGAAAGGGAGTGAGTATATGCCTAATGCTAGCAATGTGGTTTTGAGGGATGAAAAACATTGAGAATTTGTGCTTTTATTTTCTTTGAATATGCAACATTAACTCCACTAAAAATTTAAAGTTCTATTTCAATTTGCTTATCTAAAAATATGTATTTTAATAAAAGTGATATCTTAAGGATACATATAATTCTTTCTTACTATACATACAATACACATAGAATAAAATACCTTGCCCCAAGCCCTGAGTAGTGTGTCTCAGTTGGTTGGCTATCATTCACTGAAGATAAAGGTCACCAGTTCAATTCTCAGTCAGGGCACATGCCTAGGTTGCAGGTTCAGTCCCCAGTCAGGGTATGTATGAAAGACAACCAATTGATGTTTCTTCCTACATAGACATTTCTTTCCCCTTCTTCCCCCCCTTCCCTGTCTCTAAAAATAAATTTAATATCTTTAAAACTGATACCTTGGGATCAAGATGGAGGTGTAGGTAAACATGCCTCACTTCCTCACATAACTAAAGCAAAAATTACAACTAGACTACAAAACAGATATCACCCAGAACTGTCAGAAAATTGAGCTGCATGGAAGTCTTAAAACAAAAGATTTTAAGAAGCCACATGCATCTAGATGTATGTGCTTTTTTACCATAAGCCATGCTACTAAGTCAGGGAGTCAAAGAAGCTCTGTCTAATACACAGAAACAAATACAGGAAGGCTACCAAAATGAGAAGACAAAGAAATATGACTCAAATGAAAGAACAGAACAAAACTCCAGAAAAAGAACTAAATGAAATGGAGATAAGCAACCTATCAGATGTAGAGTTCGAAACACTGGTTATTAGGATGCTAAAAGAACTCATTGAGTATTTCAACAGCATAAAAAAGACCCAGGCCAAAATGAAAGATAGAATAAGTTAAATAAAAAAATCTACAGGGAACCAAGAGTGGAGGGGAAGAAACTGAGAATCAAATCAATGATTTGGAGCATAAGGAAGAAAAAAGCATTCAATCAGAAAATCAACAAGAAATAAGAATTCAAAAAAACGAGGCTAGGCCAAGGAGCCTCTGGGATATCTTCAAATATACCAACATCCAAATCATGGTATGCCAGGAGGAGAAGAAGGAAAGCAGGAAATTGAAATCCTATTTGAAAAAATAATTTGAAAGAAAGCTTCCACAATTTGGTGAAGAAAATAGACACACAAGTCCAGGAAGCACAGGAAGTACCAAACAAGATGGACCCAAATAGGACCATACCAAGACACATCATAATTAAAATGCCAAGGGTTAAAGATAAAGAGAGAATCTTAAAAGCAGAAAGAAAAAAGCAGATAGTCACCTGTAAAGGAGTTCCCACAGGACTGTCAGCTGGTTTCTCAAAAGAAACTTTGCAGGCTAGAAGAGACTGACAAGAAGTATTCAAAACAATGAAAAGGGCCTACAACCTAGATTATTCTATTCAGTCAAGCTATCATTTAGAATGGAAGGGCAGATAAATACAGTGCCTCTCAGACAGGGTAAAAAAACTCAAGGAGTTCATCACCACCAACACATTATTATATGAAATGTTAAAGGGATTCATTTAAGAAAAAGATCAGAACTATGCACATTAAAATGGTAATAAATTCACAACTATCAACAACTGAATCTAATAAACAAACTAAGGACACAAGAAGAACAGGAACAGAATCATAGATATGGAGGTCAGTCGGAGGGTTATCAGGTGGGAGGGGGAAAGTGGAGAATGGGAGAAAAGGTGCAGGGATTAAGAAGTACAAACTGGAGGGTATAAGTAGACAGAGGATTTTTAAGAACAGTATAGATGGAGTAGCCAAAGAACTTATATGCATGACCCATGGACATGTCTAGTGGGGGAGATTGCTGGAGGGAATGAGGGTATCAAGTAGAGGGGCATAAAGTGTGAAAAATTGGGACAACTATAATAACATAATCAACAAAATATATTTAAAACTGAAAATGATACCTTGTCTCAGAACTGAAAGAAACATGAAATTATCTTATGTATAACCTTGTTCACAAAGATAAAACATTGACATGGTACCTAAAGAAAACAGAGACAATTATTTTAATCTACATAATTTATGGTTCATAATATTTGACTTATAAGGAGTTGTGCTTAATCCTGAATTATTTCATAAGGTATAATATAAAATATTGCATTCAATATTATAAATATTAAAACCAGTATATTTTAAAATA
>PVKM010012615.1:0-31434 GCA_004027735.1 Carollia perspicillata | reverse complement strand
GAGAGACAGAGAGAGAGAGAGACACTGAAGAAATACTGGGTTGGCCAAATTTTGTTCAGTTTTTTCCGTACGATGGCTCTCGCAGTGCTTGTCTTGAACTTCACTCTAAACAATTTTGTTAGACTGTATTGTGACAGCTGTCGTATCAGCGTGCATTTAATAAAAACTTTCAAAATTGGTGAATTTTTGTGCAGTGATTATAATACTGAGATGGAAGAAAATATACAACATTTTTGGTGTATTATGCTCTATTATTTCAAGATAGGTAAAAAATGCAATTGAAACACACAAAAAGATTTGTGTAGTGTATGGAGAAGGTGTTGTGACTGACTGAACGTGTCAAAAGTGGTTTGTGAAGTTTCTTGGTACTACTGACATTTTGGCCAAGTAATTCGTTGCAGTGGGCTGTCTTATGCATTGGAAGATTTTTAGCAGCAGCCCTGGCCTGTACCCTCTAGAAGCCAATAGTGGGAGATAGCCAACATGCTCAAAATATCCAAATCAATAAAATTATTGATGTAAATAAAAAATTTATCTTTTACTTTACAGAAAAAACTAACAGACTTTTTGGCTTACCCAATAAATAATTCATGTTCAGAGACAACAGGATGAAAGATGATTTGGCTGATTCTAAGAACTACCAAAGAGTTGTACAAAGGTAGAATACAAAGTACAGGCTAGGAAAAGTGGGGAAAAGTTTTGTGAGCCACATTATAGAGCTGAGACTATTCACACCTGCATTTTAAAATATTTAGAGCAGTAATTTCCAACTGGAAGTAATTTTACACCAGGAACATTTGGGAATGGCTGGAGACATTTTTGATTGTCACAATGGTGGGAAAGGTATAGGAGCAAGTGGTTTGCTACTAACATTTACCAGGTATGATGCTGATAAACACCCTATAGTACACAGTACAAAGAATGTAAACAGTGTCAAGATTAAAAAAACTCTTAGAATTTAGAAATCCTCATGGAGCCCTGGCTGGTGTGGCTCAGTGGCTTGAGCGCTGGGCTGTGAACCAAAGGGTCAATAGGTCGATGGTTTGATGCCCAGTCGGGGCGTGTGCCTGGGTTGTGGGCCTGCCCCCAGTAGGAGTAGAGGAGAGGCAACTACACACTGATGTTTCTCTCCCTCTCTTCTTACTCCCTTACTCTCTCTCTAAAAATAGATAAATAAAATCTAAAAAAAAATAAGAAAAAGCAAAGAAAAAAAAAGAATGGAACTAAATCCTACAGTACAGGAATAAAACTAGAGACAGAGAATCAGACAGCCTAGAAGTTCTAAGAGAACAGAAGACATGACCTTGTTTATCCTGCAATTCCAAAAAAATACATGTGTCATATAGCCCACTGACAGATATAGGGTAGGGACTCAATATTTACAATATTTAGTGGGTAAGTGAATAAATGAAGTAGAGTGCAAGGCATGAAGTAGTAAGGCCTGAAATGCTGTTATGGCAATGGTAAGGGAAAACGGATTCAAGAGACTAGAACAGAGTACACTGATTTTATTTACTAAAGACTCACAAAAAATGAATAAAAAGTCTAAAATAAAATGACCCCTGAGTTTAGAGTGGTAGGTTTCAGAGGATCAAAATTTCTATTTTAGACATTTCAAAGTTTGAAACAATTGTGAGATATTCAAATAGAGATGTCCAATAGTTTGCATATCGTTTGGAAAAAAGCTAAGAAAGGAAAACCCAATTTACCACCATGGATCTTAAATGATCATCTGAGTTACAGCAGGAAGTTCAGTGAAAATGAATAAACACTAAGTGTAGTGTGGTATACTGGACTGAAAATCCTGGAACAAGAAAATATAAGTATGGGAAAATTCACTGAGATATGAATAAGGTCTGCTGCTTAGTTAATAATAATGTACTAATGTTGGTTAAGTAGTTCTGAGAAATGTGCCAGACTATAACATTAAGGAAAAATGAGTAAGGGTAAACAGGAGCTCTTTGAACTCTGTGTGTAGCTTTTTGGTAAATGATTTCCTATTCCAAAATTAAAAATTTATTAAAAAAAAAACCCTATATCCCAAATGTGTCAAAATTTAAATATTTGGATCTATAGTAAATATTTACATCTATATGTTAGGAAAAGCTAAAATGTTAAGGTTTTTTTTTTCTTACTTCCACTGACACTTGGTAATACCACATTTACCAAGGAAAAAGCAAAGAAAATCTTTAAAGGTAGCCAAACGGAAAATGGCAAGAAGTAATCAACAATATAAATCAACACTACGAAAAGTTCGTATTTTAAAAAAATGTCTTCTGACCCACACTGTGATAACTTGAAATGATACACTGAATCACTATGCAAATAAATATGTCAAAAAATTTGATAAATTTTTCCTTCCATTGCCATCCTATTCATAATTTTCTAGCAAAGACATTCAAATCAACAATTTGGAGCTAAAGGAAGAAAGAAACATTCTATCAGAACTAAATGAAGAAACAAGAATTCAAAAAAATGAGGAGAGGCTTAGGAACCTCCAGGACATTTTTAGATGTTTCAATATCCGAATCATAAGGGTGCAAGGAGAAGAGGAAGACCAAGAAATTGAAAACTTATCTGAACAAATAATGAAGGAGAACTCCGCCAATCTGGCAAAGAAAGTAAGACTTTCAGGAAGTCAGGAAGCTCAGAGAGTCCCGAAGAAGTGAACCCAAGGAGGAACACACCAAGGCATATCATAATTACATCACCCAAGATAAAGGATAAGGAGAGAATCTTAAAAGCAGCAAGAGAAAAGGAGACAGCTACCTACAAAGGAGTTCCCATCAGACAATCAGCTGATTTCTCAATAGAAACCTTACAGGCAAGAGGGGGCTGGAAAGAAGTATGTGAAGTCACGAAAGGCAAGGGCCTACATCCAAGATTACTCTATCCAGCAAAGCTATCATTTAGAATGGAAGGGTAGATCTAGTGCTTCCCAGATAAGGTCAAGTTAAAGGAGTTCATCATCACCCAGCCCTTATTACATGAAATGTTAAAAGGATTTATCTAAGAAAAAGAAGATAAAAAACATAAACAGTAAAATGACATCAAACTCACAACTATTAACAACCAAACCTACAAAAACAAAAGCAAACAACTAGAACACAATCACAGAAATGGAGATCACATGGAGGGTTATCAGTGGGGGAGTGGGACAGGGTCAGAGGGGGAAAAGGAACAGAGAATAAGTAGCATAGACGGTAAGTAGAAAATAGACAGGGGGAGGTTAAGAACAGTATAGGAAATGTAGAAGCCAATGAACTTATATGTATGACCCATGGACATGAACTAAAGGAGAGGAATGCAGGTGGGAGGGGGTGTGCAGGGCAGAGGGGAATAAAGAAGGGAAAATGGGATAACCGTAACAGCATAATCAATAAAATATATTCAAAAAAGAAAAGAAAAAGTCTTTCAGGACTTGGTAATTAATTTTGTTACATGAATATACCAGTAGCATTTTTCTGTTGTAACACAAAATTCAAAACATTTCTGTCATATTTATATTCACTATATCCATGTCAGCAATATTTGCTGATCTGACAAAAAGTCTAACATCTGTTCAACCAGAGTCCCATAGGACAGAGAATGAGGCAAAGACAATACAGTAAAAGATAATGACTGAAAATTTTCCAATGCAATAAAAGATATTGTAGATTCAAGAAGCCAATAAATCTCACACAAGATTAATTTAAACAAACTGACACTAAGACACAAACTGCAGAAAACCAAAAAGAAAATTTAAAAAACAACCAGAGAAAAAAGAGATCACTTTCCAGTAGCAATACAGTTTTAAACCAAAATTGTGTATCAGTAATTATATAAAGAACAAAATGCATAGATAAAACACACAAAGACTGTCATATTGTACTTTTTAAAAACCACTTCTATTTTTAAGACATATGTAAAATACAAAATGCTTGAAAATAAGACAATGAAAAAGATGTAGTACATAAACATAAAAGTTATGCAAAACTTGTAATATTGATGATTGATATAATAAGTATGCACAAAATGAAAAAAAAAAGTAGGATTTAGATAGATGGAAGAGAAAGAACAACTCCTGGCTAGACAGCAGGATGGAGAGTGGAAAAAGAAGCTATGATTAAAATATGAAGGTCTCTAAAATTTACAACTTTATACTTGGTGGTAGAAGAAGCGTAACTCCATTAAAATATCTTAACCTGTTTACACTACCATAATCACAAGAGTGACATAGCTAAAGTAGAATAAAATAAGGTGAATATTAGAGTGTTATACGTTATGACCTGGAAGAAGGGGAGGAAATGATATCAGAAGCAATGAGACTAGTTTGGAAGATATATAGGAGTTCAGGTAAGACAAGGACCTGATAAGGTGAAAAAGATGAATCTAGGAGGCATTTCAAGAGGAAGACCCACCTGCATCAGTTTTCCTTCTTTGAAATTTTAAAGGCAAAAACCCCTGCACAATACTTTTTAAAATTATTTTTGTTTTCCAGCCTTATCACTATTCTGTATTATGATACAGCCACCCATTAAATCAACCTAATAATACATGTGTTAGGAGACCAGCAATTTTCAACCTTTTTCATTTCATGGCAGACATAAACTAATTACTAAAATTCTGTGGCACATCAAAAAATAGATTGTATTTGTTGCCAATCTGACAAAAATAGGTATAATTTTGATTGATTTACAACAATAGTAGTAGTAGTAGTAGTAGTAGTAGTAGTAGTAGTAGTAGTAATTACCTACCCTTTCTGCTCCATGCAGACCTTAAAATTTCAGGTGACTATACTTGTATATAAGGATTTCTGGTAGCAAGAATTAACCAATCAGATGCAACCTTATACAATATGACCAATAAGATGTAACTCTACTATATGACCTATATATTATGGTTCAATGCAGGCCATTCACACTGGACAACTACTGTTTTGCTAACTGTTGTCTTTTTTTTCATTTGACAATCTAAGGGAAAAGAGGTCAGTGCCCCTGACTAAACAGGTATTGTATGTTTTAAAATGTTTTGAGGCACATACAGTGCCCTAATGCAGCTGAAAAATCACTGTCATAAAGAGTCTTTTGTTAAAAATAAAATAGCAATGAACTAGTTAGCCTATATTAGGTACAATATACATAATCCATATTACACGTTATCATGATTTCTTCACTATTAAGATCACTTATACATAGTTAGGCAGAAGTAAGGCCTGCTTGAGAGTGGTTGGTAGGGTAATAATATGGGTATAATAATTTATAGTTTTAATTTGAGCATTTCACATAAAATGTCTTATGGTATACTTGAGTGTGATGATATTGTTGTTACGGAAATACATGCTCATGATTTTATAATGAAAGATTTTGTAATAAAAAGGAGCATTATCTGTGCCAGACCCTGAATAAGAAAAAAAATGACATCTTTTTTGTCTTTGAATGCTAATGTACATAATGTGAAATTATCTTATTTCATAGTAAAACAATGTTATTTTCAAAAGCTCTTTACCAAAAGACCCAACAACTTGGTAATGAACTTAAAAAACTCACCAATGCTGGGTGGGCTACCATAGTTAATTGGTGACTCAGGTGGTCTTCCACAATGCAATGCAGCCAGAGCAGATCCTTTCCATACAACATGCTTGCAGCCTATTAAATACACATATTTTTATGGATATAAAGATAGGACACAAAGACAAAAAGGGAGAAAAAGAATGTATAAACACTATTAGAAATTTTCCATACTTTTGTTTGTGCGTAGCAAAGACTGTCTTCCAGCTCCTAATAATGTTTGTACTCCAGGAACGCTTTGTGGAATTTCTTGTTCAAGAAGAGGTCCTAATCGATGACATATTTGCAGCAAGTGATCAGGTGCTAAATGTCTGTAATACTTCACCTATTATATGAAAGACATAAAATATTTGCTAAATAAAGTGATATAAGTCTTTACAGGAATAAAATATACTTTAGAATATATAGTAATATGTTCTGGCTAGTCAACATTTTGTTTTACTTGGGGGAAAGGTTCACATTTATTCTGTGAAATCATTTGACTCACAGAATAGAATTCCTACCCAACATTACTAAATACTAAAGAATTAATGTAATCTAAATATAGCAAGTTATAAATCAACAGATGCCAATCAATGCAAATACTGAACTAAAAAAATATACAGCATTATCCCTAAAATGATGTTTCAGTTTAACATTTTAATTTGCAAAAACTTCAAAAAAATCAAATTGTAAAATATAATAAATGTTTCATATCCTTGGCATTATAAAAATTTAAAAAATTTGATTGTTCATGTTCTTATACTGAGTTTTATAATTTACCTAAAACTTAACAGAAAGGCCAAATTCCAACTATTAATTTAAATATATTTTGATTATCATTAAATAAATCTACCTATTAGGAAAAGCTTGAGCATATTTGAATCAACTATAAATCAACTTCAAAATACTGCTTAATTACTGAAAACACAATAAGAAACATTATTTTTATTACTTATCCTAAAGTCTTTTTAGTAAAAAGACAATATTTGCATAATAATCTGAAGAGAATTAGAGAAAATAAAATACACTATGCTATCACTTTATATTTATCAACTTCATATTTAGTTATCAAGTTATTAAAAGTTTCTCATTGTAGTACTGAAAAAATATCCTAGGTCACCTGCTCTAAAAGTATGTTCTGGAAACCCCTGGAGGTTCCTCAGGCAAAAATTAGGAATAGAAGACATTATCTGCTTTTTCACTCTCATTTTCCCGTGAGTATATGGTGTCTTCCAGAAGACATATGATGTGATGTTACAAGAGAATAAAGACAGAATCAGATAAGAACGTGTCTCTATTAAACCAGACATTAAATGGCCCCCAAAATGAAAATCAGTGACATTATTCCCACAAAACTGTTTTGGAAAATAACTGTTATAAAGTTATAGTAACATGAAATTAATTTATTAGATTACTTAAAGTATTTTAAAATATCCGTTTTAATTTTATATGATAAATGAGAATATTATCCATGTAAACAAAGAAACTTCAATAATTTTTATTAATGAAAAGGGGTTCTGAGGTCATGAAGTTTCAGAACTGTTCACGTTCAGTTAGTAATGGCAATTTTAGTATGAACTCCTTACATGATTAATTTGGGGGAGAAGTGAAGGGTTAAATCATTTCATTCCATCTTGTAGTCATCTACTGTACTCTTAACTGCTTAAGACTATGAATGGTATCTCTAAAAACTTTGCTAATATTCATCCTTCTAAGCTGAAGCTTATTAAGAGGAACTTACTTTACTTTTCCTCATAATACACTCCTGTTATGGAGACAACATTGAGCCATCCTGTCACACTTTGATAGGCTAATTAAAAACTGTATAGGGTCTGGCATCCAGTAGATGGCCAATAAGTACTAATTCTGGGAAAGAGGTTCTAATACAAATTGGACATACATTACATCTATGCTTTGGGGATTCACAAAGCTCAATGACATTAAAGCCTCTTAAAAATCTTGAAACAAAACTAAGTTTGTTTAATGCACAATTTCCAAAACTCGGTTAGTAATAGGTTCCCTTTTTTCCTAGTATTACCGTCTTGACTCAAAACATACACTTTTAAGTATCTGCTTCAGTATGATTAGCTAAGTAGAAAAGCACTTGAAAGAAAATATGCAAAAATAAGAATTTTTACAACTGTATTTATACTTTTTTCTAATCGTTCCTAATTTGCTTAAAATATCATTTAAAAGAAAAAGATCTAAAATATTTATAGGGTCCCTCCCTTCCAGTTCTAAACTGATACATGATAATTATTCCAATGTAACTTCTTTAAATTCATCAAAATTCCTTGTAAACATCTTACTTTAATAAGAAAGTTCATTATTACTATTAATTTTGTGATTTTGTTTGAGGGTCTTCTTGCGAAATACATTTTAGGTAAAGAACCTGAGAATCCTTATTGCAGAATTTCATCTTTTTTAAAAAATATTTTATTTATTTATTTTTAGAGAGAAGGGAAGGGAAGGAGAAAGAGTGGGAGAGAAACATCAATGTGTGGTTGCCTCTCATGTGTTCCCCACTGAGGACATGGCCTGCAACTTAGGCATGTGCCCTGACTGGGAATTGAACTGGCAACCTTTTGGTGTGCAGGCCCGTGCTCAATCCACTGAGCTACACAGAGCTCAGAATTTCATCTTTTAACAAAATATTATGAATATACTTTTCCCTACTAAACCTTTCCTTGATGATTTAATGTCATAATTTTTCAAAATCAACATTCATTTTAAAGTTAGAAGAGATACTTTCAGTTCTTAAACTTCTCGTGCTTTCTGGTTTTTGAAAGTTTATACAAGTTGATCCCTCTGCCTGAAATCTATTCTTTACCCACCCACCTCAACATATCATTCCCTTTCATGTCTTAGCCTATGCCTTACATGACCTGTTACACCATAGCTGCCCTTCTTTGTGTTTCCATAGCACATTATACTACGTTTAAAATGTTCTTTTATGCTCCCTACCCCCAACACTTTGTAGTACTTATCATACCATATAAACTGTCCTGAATAAATTTTGATACTCAGACCTCAATGGAAATCTAATAACAGTTATGATCCTCTCTCCCTCCCCTCCAAAAACCACACATACAGGCCCTACCACAATCTTGCTCTGTTTCTGGGTTTAATAAGACACCTGCACTACATCAAAATTGCCAATTTCTTGGTCCATATCCTGCATAAGACATGGAATTAGATCTTATTTACCTATCAACCCAGTACCAAAATGCAGTACTTACAGTTGAGTGCTTAATAAGCTTAGTGAACACATGAAAATATGCAGAAACCACTGACTTCTATCTAACCATTAAATGGTGAAGTTCCTTATGGTCTGAGATCTCAGAAACCAGCTCCAGTACCTCTTTCCTATATACTCCATATTCTCTCCTTGGACAATCCTTATACATATCAAACTTTCTTAAAAGACATCTCTCTTTGGAGTCCCCAAACCTCTTCAACACAACATACATAAAAATGAACTCACAATCTTCATGCCAAACAAACCCCCAAAATGTTTCCTATCTTAGTGAATAGCAACACCATATATCATGCCTCAAACCAAGTAGTCATTTTTTTTTGCATTGCCCATTCCTCCCTCCCACCTCATTCCCAATACCCAAACTGATTTTTCACCAAGTCCAGTTGATTTTTCCTTCCTAAAATTCATCTACCACCCTCCTTCACCACAATAACAGCCCAACTTCAAATTATCTTTGCAATAAACTCCCCATCTTTGCCACATCCACCCATGTCCCCTACCTCATTAAAATCTATTCTCCACTGACCTCAGAATCCTGTTTCTAAAACATATATCTGGTCACATCACCTCTACTTAAAAACCACCAGAGGCTTTCCTTGTTCTTTGGAGATTCGAATCATTAACATGGTCTACAAACCCTGAAATGAATTTTCTGGTTCACTCACTCCTATTTCTCTCCGTTACCTGGTGTATTTCCAGTCTTATACCCTCCAGCCCACTTTCTACATTTAAACACAACAGTCTTCTTTCAGGTTCTTTACCTGTACCCCTCTTCTGTCAGGCTTTTTCTATGTGATGCATTTAACATTCCCCCACATTCCCTTGCCCACACGACTCTTTTATGTGCTTCAGATCATCCCTCCAATGTAACTTCCTTTGTTTTCCTTTACCCTATTTAGTGTAAATATATTATCTTGGATGTACATACTCATGACTTTTCCTTAACTCATACATCAGTTTATGATTATACACTTAAAGAGTGTACTGACTTAATGTTTTTCTGCTCAAGTTCACCATAAGCTATAAGAGAACAGGGATCATATCTCCTTTTGGTCCCAAATGTGTCATATACACACAATACTTATTTCAAAAAAAAAAATAAAAATTATCTTTTGTGGCTGCCTTTCTCTAAACATTATTCTTCATGAACATTAATCCATGTCACTATGGTCAATATTTAAAATATAAAAACAGAAACAAATTTTAGAAAATTAAAATAGCTCATTTATGGACATATATAATTTTTAATTTTCAAATTAGTAAGGACTTTTATATTTAATATTAAGCTTTTTAGTTTGAATAAACTTTTATTTATACTAATAAATACTTAAAAAATTAAAACTAAAAGGAAAACTTGAAATGATATTCTAATAAAATCCCTTATCCAAAATGTCTATATTTGGATTCTCGGTAATTATTTATATACTATTATTTGGGTAAAAACAAAACAAAACTTGACATCCTCAGTTCTAATATACCTACCCATACTTTCTATGACCAGAACTGCTTTCAGTCTCTTTAGATGTCCAGCAAGTAAAAGTATGACCAAATTACAGTGTGATTAACAGAGCTAACACATAATGGCTCTACACCAAATGCTAGCCCTTGTGGTAAGTGTGGCAAGTTTTACATGTAAAAGTTAAGTCAATTAACTTAACACTAAGATATATATACTATTATCATTCCCATTAATAAAGAAAGTATGCTGCAAAAAGATAAAATAAACTTAAAAGGTCACACACATTTAGTGGATGGCAGAGATGAGAATCAAACCAAGGCAGTGTTAATTAACTTCAGAGCCCACATTCATACTACCCAACCCCAAAGTACCTGTTGCCTCAAATATATGCACATATCACTGTGCAAGCAAACTATAAAAGAGACATTTTGAATAGTTTTCAAAAGACATTAAACTGAGCCAGAAAAAGAAACGTTTTAAAGTTCACTCTCCCTATGAATAAACTAGTATAAAAGCATAAATTCCACAGGTAAAGGAGAACACTAAAAATCTAAGGATAGAAGATAAAACTATCACAATGATATAGTGACAAAACTAAATACTCTCTCCTAAAATGGCTAAAAGAAATCAATGTGATCAACCCTACTTTTTTCAATATTTCTAAGATTAAAATTTTAAACACTTAAAGTCAGAAGAGAGGTATAAAAAGATTACACAAAAAGGTTAATACTGCAAACCTTGATACTATTAAAAAATAAGAATTTTTAAAAAGGCACATTTATCAGTAGTGCTCCACTTTTTAAAATGCATGTTACCTTTGATAAACATTTCATCTCCTCTCCCACTAACATGCAAGGGCCTGCTTTATGAATGCAAACCCTGATGAAACCTCAGAGATTCACTCCTACAACAGCGGGCTAGTTAGAGCTTTTTCACATTTCTCATATCCCTGCCCCCACCTCCAAGAGCAATTGAGAATCACTTGATATAGTAACAACAATCTTTGTACATAATTAATAGTTAAAACCTGATTTAAACAAGGGTATCCTTTTTGTAAATATCATGTTACATTATCTAAAGCAGAGGTCAGCCAATACATCCTGGACAGGGTCAGATGGTAAATATTTTAGGCTTTGGAGGCTACTCTCTCTGTGGCATCCACATATATATTTAAAAACTATTTTTTTAAAGTATTAACTTTAGCTCATGAGCCTTGCAAAAACAGAACTTCTACACAATTTGCCCACATCAGCCACAGTTTACTACCCAGACCTTGGTTCTAGCAACTTTTCCAGCAACATTTAATAGAATTCTTTAAAACAGAGGCAACTCTGTTCATGCCTTCTCCACCTTGGCACAAATCATAAATCTGTTATCACTCTTTTCTCAAACTGTGTATATAAAATTCTAGAATTATCAATTATCAAATTATCAACTACAGTTTGAACAATAGGATCATCTTTGGAAAATATGAATTGTAGCAAGGACCTAAAAAAAGAAACTGAGCTCTTTTGAGTGGTTTAATTTCCTGCATCTTTGGCTAAAACAATCTGCTTGTACTTAGCATACTACTTCATATAAACAATTGTCTTTTCTAGCCATGAAAAACTTCTCCTTATCAGTAAAATGTATTGTTAAAATATAGGTATTACCATGGAAAATATAAAGAACCTGGAAGCCACTGCATTCTACCAGATATACTGATATTAAGAATTTCTCTAATCAATTTTTAAAGAAAAGGTCAATAGTTTGACTAACGGCTCCAAGTCAAATTGCCTAGGTTTAAGCTCTCACACTAAGTGTGAAAAAAACATTTACTCCAAGTCTCAATGTCCTCATCTGTTGTCACTACCTTGGGAGATAATCACAGCACCTGACATAAGAGTTGGCTTTCTTTTAATTATAATCCACATTACATATTATGTGTTGACCTTTCGTGTTGAAAAAAATCCTTCTAAAGATAAACAGGGAGAAAGAATTGGTTATCTTTCAAGGACTTTTCCAAGTGAGACTAGATCAATATATTATTGTAATTCCAATTACTTAATTTACCTGTGAGACTTAAATGCCAGTCTCTTCTCTAGCATATAATTAAGAAGTCCCTATGAAAATAAAATCCACCTACTGAGTAGAACTAGTATGATCTGATTTGACTATATTTCTAGAAAACCTGATTGGTCTTTAAAGTCAGTTTTTCAGATTGTCTCATCTATTTTCTCGTAATTTTTTTCAGATCTGAAAGCCTAGTTGCTTCTGTTCTCTAATATAGTTTGGATTACTAAAAGGTCAGCTTAATGGAATACGGTTCCTATTTTTATGACTATTCTAGCATACAAATAAGAATCATAAATTTTAAAAAGCCTGTTTGCTTAATCATTCCACAAGCTTATTATTAAAACCCAGCCCCTAAACATCTCAAAACTTCTGAAGTTATAATTATACATCTCTTACCATTATTAAAGTGTATGTTCAATTATATCTATAGTCTTTAAAGCAAGTTTACTTTTCTCTGAGCGCGTTTACTAATAGCATCTTCACATAGACAAATATATGGAATACTTTGACAAATATTCTCCAAATTTATTTTTCTTCACAAACAAGTAAGGTTAAGTATTCTTTCCATTTCACAGGTAAAGAAAACTGAAATCCAAAGGTTACACAATGTGTCTAAAGTCATACTTTTAGAAAACAGAATAGTAATCAAACCCAGGTCTCATGACTTCAAGCTAACTGCTATTTTTATTAGTTTCCTTCTCAAAACTTTAGCCCCCCCTTTTGTCATCACACAGGTTTTACAATTATAAACTTATTAGAACCCATAACCATTTTTCAAGTCAAATCTTCTAAGCTGGGTATCTACTCTTCAGAAGTACTCTCACATGCTTTTGATTTCTTTGTAATTAAAAGTATAGGTATCAAAATTAATCTTGGTAGTCTGTTTACTCTTTTTTTAAAATTTTTACTTATTGACTTGAAAGAGAGAGACACACAACAACTTGTTAATCTACTTCTTTATGCATTCATTGGTTGATTCTTGAATGTTTCCTGACCAAAGATCCAACCCCTCAACACCTTGGTGTACTGGGAGGACGCTCTAACCAGCTAACTGAGCGAACCTGTCAGGGCCTATTTACTCTTAATTAACTGTGAATAAACACACTTGAAAGACTGTGTCTTACATTCATAGTTTGGTCAACTACCTAAAACTTCATTTAGATAATTCAGTTAGTATGATCAACACAATTTTCAATACAAATTTGTCATCTAAAAAAAAATGCAATGCTGCTCTTCCAAAGTTTATTCATCACAATCTATATTCTGCTAAAAAAACAAAAAACAAAAACAAACAAACAAAAAAACCTTCCATCCAAAATTAAGGTTTCCATTAAGGTTCCCACAAACCACAAAGGATGCTCTATAAAAATTAATTTAAAACACAACTTTTTAAAATAATATATTTTGAAGTTTTGTTTTTAAATCAAGTTATATTTGCTAAGCAAAACTTGTACAATAAAAAAATCCTTTAAAACATTTGCTTAGTAAAGTATAATTTAAAGTTCAAATCTGTAATTCTGTTGCAGTTATTGTCTATTAATTTAAAGACAGGAAACTTAGATTGTTTATGCTTAAGATGCCAAAGTAAATAATCTTAAGAGAACAACCAGTTTCATTTTCAGTCAGTTTTAGTTTCAAACAGTGTACTCAAAATACTAACACATCCAATGGCTGTGAAGTTGTTTCAGAAAATGTGTGTTTCTCCAAGTTGATTGGAATTTATTATTTCCACACCCCAAAACTAAACCAAAACAAAGTAACACAAGCAAGGGTAAATATTTCTTGCATTTATACGATAACCTCTGTGAAGACAGACTATGTGCCTGTTATCCATCTATGACAGAGACCAAATGGTTCATGCCCCATGACAACAGGCCATCTGGAGTCCAGAATACATACATATATTCTTTACATTTCCTTTGCAAAAGGCTGCCACAATTCATGCTACCAAGAATAACTTAAGCCTTATACTACAAATCTCTTTTCTCCTACAATTCAAATTACTTTTAACTTAAGTAGAAGCTGTATCAGACCATGTTGCTACCTAATTTTTCTTTGTATCAAAACTTTTCACCCAGCCATCCTTTTCCTTATGTGATTCCTGAGCTCAAATAAGGCTACTTGTATGTGTGCACAAAAGGCAAATAACTAAAGGTATTAGTTATTTTAGACTGCCTTCTCTGTAGAAATCAAAGGTTCTCACACTTAAAATATTTTGCTGTTCAATATCATAATTTTGACTTTTCAGTACCCTGAATTCTCAAATACCATAAAGAAAAAGTACTAACATTTTCCTCAATCTGTTATGAAATATTAATACTGTATATTCCATATGCTCAGTATTTAATAATTCCAAATAACTTATTAATTTTCAAAAATTACTCATTTCACAAACACAGCATCTCACAAACGAGAAAACAGAAACTGGTAACCTTGACACATTTTATTTATTTTTTTTAAATCTTGACACATTTTTAATTTATTTCTAAAATTTTAAATATGGTTCCTTTTATATAATGGCCTTTATCACTTTAGATAGAATTATAAATGTTAAATATCCTAACAATTTCACTGTTAGTAATTTTTTTCTAATGCACTCATTTTAATGACTGGCTTCTTTGAAGTTAATTACAATAGAAAGTGATTCTAAATGGGTATGCTCAGTATAACTGCCATTTTGCTTAGTATGACAGATATTTTTATGAAATCTAAAATTTAGATGAGGAAACTACTAGCAAGAATAAAATTAATTTGGTGATACTTGTCCAGAATAAGTTGGGTAGAATACAATTTTATTTGCTACAATTCTGTAGTGACATGATAATTCACCAACTTTGAGGAAAAGTATGGCTGTAGAAAGAAGAGTTTCTACATAAAAGAAAAGAATCTTGTGGTTATATAATAAAGAAATTCTGAGTGGATTAAAAAGTTGACATTCATAGGATTTATTTAACCTAATGCTCACTTAATAATTAATTCAAGGAAGTCTGTATTAAACTCTTTAAAACATATATATCATTAAACTAGATTGGCAAAACAAGGAAAAACATCTGACAACTTCCAAAGAGAATACAAACTATTGTTAACAGTTTTAAATTACATAAATCTCTGGACAGGAGGAGCCAGATGCAACAGCCACACTCCCCTCATATATTCCTAAGTCACCTGATCATTACCAAAAGAAAAAAGCTTCGCATATCCTCTAATCAATTCTGGATATTTCAACTACCCAAATACTTCTTAATGTTAATTGTTCCACAAAAAAGTCATAGTTAGAATCACTATACAGATCACTGTATAGTTCACCCAACATGCTTTAAAAAATATTTTTTTATTATTTACTATACTTTTTTCTTTATGTCTTAGACTTAATTATATTATCCTTGACTCTAAAACTAATTATACTAATAGTATCTTCTAGGGTTTTAAATTGGCCTTTTTTTTTTTAATACTGTAGCTGTTATGTTCAGGAAGTTATGCACACTTGTTTCTGAAATAAAAATGTTTTTCTTAAACTTTAATACATTATAAAGCTATAATTGGAACAAACTTTACTACCACTACTTAAGTTCTAGTAATAGCAAACACAAACCTTTACTGAGTACTTGATTTGTTCCAGTCCTCTCACAGAACCTTACAAAGTAAGAGCTATATTATTAGCCCATTCCACAGTCTGGGAAATAGACTCCTGTGGTACTTACTATTCTGTCCCATAACAATCATCTAAAACACCACTGTGTAGTGAGGGAGATAATCAAACTCTCTCTTTACATAATGCCAATTCAAGGGTATTAAGATTTTAACAGGTACTTATTTAATTTTAAAATATATGTAAATGTCTCACTTTTCAAAGTAATGATTTAAGTACCAACAGAATTGCATGTGTAAGAAAAGATGAAATTTTCCCCACTTCCCTCCATACTACATTAAAGCCCTGTCTTAGAAGCTACCAAGCTAAGCTTACTATTTTATTGGCAATCCACGAAAAAAAAAAAAGAAACAGAAATTCTTTAACATTTACTTCATATGCCATACCACACCCCAAATTATACTGGTCGAGTTTTAAAAAGTACTGTATTATCTTCAATGTAGACTGGGAATCACTGATTCAAAAACATTTAAAGCATTATATATTTTTTCCCCTAAAATTTGTCTCCTAGGTTTTATAACTTTCACATTAATCAGCACACTCTAAATAAATGCATACTTAAGATACATACCTAAGTAACTCCTATTCATAGTTCCTAATCATCTGACTTTAAGACCACCAATTTATGAAAACTAGTATTTAAACCATAGTGAAAAACATATTAATTACAGCATAAAGAGGCAGTCGACAACATGATAAGTGTCTCAAAAATCTTCATCCTTCATCCTGGAAATATACTACAACCTGAGAATGCCCCTATCAAAAGTGTTTATAAAATTTAAAACCAGCATGATCTCTATCTTTTCTGGGTTTTTGAATAATCAAACTCCAAAAAGAACTCCTAGAGACAATATATTGCTATTTCTAGTTCAAAAATCAGATTTTCAGATTAGAAAAATTTTAATTCATTTATTTCACAAATGAGATAGCAGGGGCCCCCAGAAATTCCATGACTTGCCTGAGATTTTAACAAATTCGCAAAATATGGACCCAATTTAGGGGCAGGCAATGCCTTTGGTACAGCAAGAAATGTGATCACAGTCCCAAATCTGGGAAAAATGCTTAAAATTTTTGCCTCAAGATCTCATAAATATGCAATCACCCATAATTAAAGTGGTAACTTAATTATGAAAACTAAGAAATAAACAAATAATTGTCCCCAAACTAGTTTTCTTACTCTACAAAAACTTGCCCCCTAAGTGTGGCTCCATTCAAAAAATAAGAATTCTGATAAAAACTTTTAAAAAATGCCCTTCTACTTTAAATTCAACTTCATATTTTTAAAAATATAAAATTTATTAGACACATACCATGGATCCAAAAAAAAAAAAACCCCTTAAAAATTCCCTTTAACTGCACATCAAAAATATTTTAAATCATAGGGTGGGTGGATGGTAATAACCACAATGCAGTTTCACAATATCTTTATCAATAACACTCAAAATGCATCTATTTTTTTAAAAACCTGTAAACTTTTAAAAACTGCTCACAGAACTCCACTTTCCTTTTGGTCAAAACTCAATCACTTTGATTCTATCTGCAGGCTGACTACAGATGCTAATCTACACCTATTTTAAGATCATAAATACAAATACTACATCCTATTTCAAATAACTATAATTTGAGATTTTTTGAGAAATTTAATCTGACATGTGAATTATTCCATTTACTTAATTATCAGTAACAGCAACAAATTTCTAGGTAAAGGTAGACCCTACTGAAACTGCAAACAATAGTTATTAGTTTGGTTTCACTTACCAAAATAGTCTTCAAACCAGTGTTAAATGAAAGCAATTTAATAGGAAACAAAGCTAAACATGTTTAAGTTATAAGAATAATTAAGACAATAGAGAATAGCATACAAGGTTATGCGTGGTTCACCTAGGTAAAATTTCAAAATCCTACTATTAAACAAAAACATACTGATACTCGGTTTTCTTCCAAAATGCTTTTAGAACTAAATCTCAAAAAGTCTAAGTTAAACCAAATACTGACACACATCTTGATAGTTTGATGGATAGGAAAGCACCCTGAATGATGCTTTGTATCCCGAATATACAAGAGTGAGCAATATACTCAGTGAATAGAGAGAGAAAATGAACCAGACAACTCTGAAGTCTAATGAGAATTCTTAACTGTCTCACAAGTATGCCAACGTGACTGATCTGGTATAAAGATGAAAGTCTCCAAGGAAGAAGAACCACTTCCATGCAAAATAAGTAGATTTTTATAAATGACACCAATAAAGACACTGCTTATTGTGTCCTAAGTTTTAAGAAAGAGAACAGGAAAGTAAATTCATTTTATTATATTTGAGAGATGAGAAACCTCAAAAAATAAAACAAAATAAAAATCAACATTCGTAGCCTTGTTACTGGAGAAACAAAATGATACTCCTACAAGGATTAGACATTCCCATTATTTGGCAGATAACATTAACCACTTCATTTTAAAAATTACAAATATAACATTACCAACTGTCTCCAAGAAAATAGCAATCTTCAATTACTTTGGTTTTGTGGGTTTTTACATGATGCAAAGATGAATTTCGTAAAATCTGCCCAATTTTTAAAAATGTTAAATTATAATCTTCATATCTTTCAAATAACAAGGAAGACACAAAGAAATCCACTTGAGATTTTGTTAGACTGTTACAATCTAAAAAGTTAAATATTGCAGTTATTCAATTTGAGTTGGCTTCAAACTCTATTCATATTAGCCAAGAATTGAATAAAACTGGCCTAAGTCACTTTGAAGGCTGTTAAGTTTCCATTAAATTTACTAAACCTAAGTACCCTTGCTTATTTCCACAGTTGTGTGCACTTATCAACAACTTAGATTAAATCCGAAAGAGATTCTGATGCATGTTAAATGCTCCACATCTAAATGAAATGAAAGGCATCAAAATCATGTCA
The DNA here is from genome assembly GCA_004027735.1 of Carollia perspicillata. Lineage (NCBI taxonomy): Eukaryota > Metazoa > Chordata > Mammalia > Chiroptera > Phyllostomidae > Carollia > Carollia perspicillata. The sequence continues at coordinate 12,566 of PVKM010012615.1, read as the reverse complement.
TGCTTTCACCTCACAAGACATTCAATTCTAAGCTACCTTTGAAACTTCCTAATCGTTTCAGAAGCCCTCATTAAGAAAGTCATCATTAACTACATCACAACATCGGTTGCAAATGTCTCAGAAAATCAATTCACTGCATAGATTTCAAAGGCTTGATTCGCCGCATGTGAGTGCTTTAACAGCCCTGACACACACTTATTCATACAACCTAGAACAGTTTAGAATAACACAAAAAACATAACTCTCAAGGTGATAGGTCCACAATTCAAACGTCAATTTCTATAAAATACAAAAATATTCATCTTGAAAACTCAAAAAATTTAGTAGGTATTTTTGAGCTATTTACCTACTTATCCCAAGATAATCTAAAAAACTCTTACAAGCCAAGTTCAACCCTATGTGAATATACGGATAAAAATCAAAACTCTCCAGCGGCTTCCAATAACAGTTTTTAACTGAGCGAGGAGCATAACACGGACATTAGCGATATAAGAAAAAACCTGTTAAACCTCTGGTTTTAGGATTATTACTGGCTTTACACTTCCGCGCGTGTGTTTCGAACACGCAAGATGTTCTGCCGGCCAATGATCATCACATATATGAACCCCTCCAACAAAAAAACAGGCTCTGAATTTAGAGAGCAAAATAAAAAGCAAAGCAAAAATATATAACGTCTTGCCAGGGCTCCGCTGGGGCGGAATAGCCAGCTTGTGAAATGCTAATGCCACTTCGGAGCAGTTAGTCACCAGCTATTGTGTGGGGCTAGAGAAAGCCGAGCGGACTGCGCACGCAAAGCAAGCGAGCGCGCCCTCTTCCCTCGCGCCGCTCCCGCCGCTCCCGCCGCCGCCAGCGCCGCCGCCTCGCGCGCCCCCGCGTCCATACGGACGCGCGCGCCGGCCCCTCCTCCTCCGGCCTTGCACTGCACAACACTCATGACGTATCTCTATTTCTAGCACATTAACAAAATATCACAAATAAATTGTCGGCAGCCCCTGCGGCCCTGGGGTGCAGGTACCCCCGGCCACTGCCCTCCGCAGCCTCCACGCCGGCCTCCCAACCCTTCCCCTGGCCTTTTGAGCTTTCACGTTCTGGGGCCAAGTTTTTGTCTCTGTAAAAAATTGCGGGAAATTCAATTTTTATTCGACTCGGGGAAAAGTTTCTTTGCTCCGCGACGTGAATGTCTCACCAGATTCTGGTAGGTCCTGGGATGCTCCTTCCCGGTCCAGTCGGTGCGTCGGGGCAGCAGCTGCGGGGAGAGGACGCCCCATTAGCCGGCCCCCGGCCCCAGCCCGCCTGCTCCCCTCCCCCGCCCGCCCCGTGCCCCGGCTGGGACCCCAAGCCCGGCGCCCCACGCCCCAGTGGCGACGGCAGCGGTGGCGCCGCGGCCCAGGGGCCGCCGCCGGGAAGCAGGACACAGCGGGCCACCGCAGCCCTTACCTCTTTCTCTGCCACCTCGCGGATCAGCACCTGCAACAACAAAGCGGGGAGAGCTGAGCCCCGCGCCCCGGGCCGCGGCCCGCCACCGCCGCCGCCCTCCCCCACGCCCGCGAGCGGAGAATGCCGGCCCTGCCCGCGCCGCGCCGTCGTACCTGAGCCGCCTGCTGACAGGGTCCATCTTCCAGGAACCGGGCGATGAGGAAGTAGAGCTCTGCGCGGGAGAGAAGGACAGGGAGACACACAAGCTGAGCTGCCGGGCGGCGGGGGGCGGGGGACCGCGAGCGGAATCGCCCAGTGCCAGCGGCCCCAGCAGCCCCCCGACTTACCCGATCGCAGCTCGGAGAGGCCTTTCCTCTCACAAGACATGTTTATGGGTCACTTAAAGGCCGCTGGCGGGACACCCCGCCGCCGAGGGGAAGCGGGGATGGTGCCGCCGCCGGCCCTATAGCTGTCACTGTGTGTTCACGAGCTGAGCCTCGGCTCCACCATTCAAGCAACCGCGGCGGAGGCGGAGGAGGAGGAGGAGGAAACAACAACTCTCAGGCAGCGGCTACGGCCGCCGCCGCCTCCGCCGAGGATCCCTCCGCCGCAGAAAAGAGTCCTCCACCTTCGCGGTCCCGGGCTCGGCCTAGTCCTCGGTCCGTGCCCCCGCCCCCTGGCGCAAAAAAGGAGTGCCTCCGACTCTGCGACCTTAGTGCCCCCCGTACTCGCCCGGTGAGATCCCCGCCCCCTCCTCCAAGGCTGAGGGTGCGATTTATTTATTTATTTCCAGTGGAGAAGATGTCGGAGCCTCGGGTTGGCTGGGAGGTGCTTTCTCTGTGGAGGCCGATCGCGGGAGGGAGGGGGTCAGTCACTGCTCCGCGGAGGGATCTGACGCACACACGGCGCCGCAGCACAGGCTCTATTCAGCGGCGCTGCTGGGGCTGAGATGGAAGTTAGTTTCTATGTAGCAGAAATAGGAAACAAATGAAGCAAAACTGCCCAAAGAGGGGAAATGCCCCGAGGATGGGTCTCACTCTCACGCGCGCACACAGACACACACACAGAGCGCACTCTCACGCTGGGCAAACTCGGGATCGCGCTACCCTGCCTGAGTTGAATGATAGTGTTTGGTTTCTGTCTCTTGCCATGTGCATGTGTATAAATGCTGCGGATTGGGATCTGTGTAAGTCCTGTCCTGCGTTATTTCTGCAGCCTATGCAAAGTGTTGTGTAATTTATTGGAGGGCTTTATGTTGCGATAGAGGATCGGGCGCTTTTTGTTAAGCACTTGATTTGCTAGACCAGTATTTGCTGAAGCCGCCTATGCGTATATCTTTCATTACTGCCGTTGCCTTAAGCGTACATTTTACAAATGTTTTTATTGTTGTTTGGGCAAAACGAACTCCTGATCTGTACTTCAGATACTCTTTTTTCCAATTACAAAAAGGCTAATAATGGCTAATTAGGGATTCTGGATTAAAGAACCTTAAAGCTTTTTTTTTTAAGTGTTTACCAGAAGGAATAATGTAAACATGAAAGAAAAGAAGGAACACTAATATTTATACTGCTCCGGAGGTAATTTAGTGACAGGTCAATAACCTACCGAAGGATATTGAAACAGTATACTACACTTTAGCCAGGATGATTAGTGATTAAATAATTTAAATAATCTGTGAATCTTGTCGACTTCATCATTCTAATTAATGGCTTCTAATTTGAGGTGTAAACCATTTCTGTTTACAGTTAATCAAGGGAAGACTTCTTGTAAACTGACAAAAAGAGAAAAATTAATCTTTCGTAAATTAGTATGTAATTACCGGTTTTATGTGCTAAATCATACATCTGCGTTTTGTGATGAGGATAAGGGCCTTGTTTGTTGAAGAAGAATATGAGTGAAATTAATAGAAACAATGGGAAAAGACGTTTGTTAGAAAACAAGGACACTAAGTGATATTTATCTCCAGATGATTTAAGCACTTTTCAAAAAGACTTGAGAGTTTAATTTTTTAAGGATTGAATTTTAAAGGGAGTTTGGATAGTCGTTCTTTTGTTAACATTTAACAAAAGATTCTCCTTAAAATTTTTAGATAATAAAGTACATTTCATAGATCTGGTCTAAAAAGGTTATTTGTGGAGAAAGGACAAACAAGCTGTATTGTGATTTTTCTAGATTGTTTCCTCAAGCCTTGTACCCGCCTAGCTCCTAAATATTCCTAGTGGGAAATACTTGCTGCAACTGCCTTGGGCTGCACTGCAAGACTGCATCGGTGTGATGACCTATACTAAAATATCCAGAAATCATCATACATATAATGAAGAAGAAAAAAAGCTTAAACCTCCTTGGAGTAATACAATGTAAAATTTGCCTCTTATAACAACCAAATAAAAAAGAGAAGTTACCATGACTTGGCCTATTGCAGCATTAATTATCAGAGAAACTTACTTATTGAAATGGCTACCCTTCAAATATTGAAAATATTTGCATTTTTAAGGACAGTAATTCCACCTAACTATTATAGGTAAAGTAACTTGCTTCTAAATGGTTAAGTTCGAAAAGATAGACATTTAGTATGCCTTTGTGCAATTCTGTTTATTTCTGTGACTGATGCTTTCTAGTTTATCTTCTATTTTTAAAAAGATTTTATTCTTCAAATAATTGTAATATTTTATATTACGATGTTCTTTAAATAAACAAATTTTAAGCAGTAAGTATTATAGTTAGAATCTTGTGGTTTTGAAATGTATTAGTCTGATTGTTACTGATAGATATTTTATCTTTATGAAAGTAAATATACCAAATTATGACATGGAATATAAAATTATCCTGGTAAAGTTTTCCATATATATCTTGTGACCATTATATAAACACAGAAAGCCACTATGATCATCTCATGTATGTTTTTCATTTGTGACTTACAAAAGCTATTCCTAAGTATGCTACTATACTTAGCTCCTAAATTTTTAAAGAAAATTCCCCTTCTAAGTTTTCTGAATATGTTCCCATCATTTTGACTAACCTTTGACAACATTTATACTTTCTTTTCCAAAGATGTAATTTGAAAATGATGTCACCCTGCTTTTGTTGAACTAATTTATAACTATCACTCTGTTTTAAGAACATATATATTAACTGCTAGAAAGTAAAACTCTTCGGCCAAATAAAGTATTTGTTTTTAACAGTGTAAGTTAAATTGAATTGTACTAGGTCTTTTAAATGTAATAAATACTCCTTATAACATTTTTAAAATATTTCTTTAAACATGAAACATATATTTCTGGATTCTGGTATCATCTGTTAATTATAGGGTTTATTAAGTCATATATTGTGCACATGTACACAAGAAGTCTGTGCACATCAAATAGAAAGAAAATCTTACCTTTATGTCCTATGTTTTAGTTCCCGAGGTAATGGCACTTGCACCTCTTTCCTAAACCTTCTCTTTTGCATGTAAGGATAGTTCAGATTTCATCTCTATCCCTTTAATTTTGTTTATTTTAACTTTTTCATGGGTTTCAAAAATAAAATGGCAATTTAAAACGATTTCCTTGCCTTTTGTATAAGAGGGCTAACAAAAATAGTAAAAGATTGGAAAGCCAATGATTAATGTTTTTAATGTAACAGTCTCTTTAGGAGAATTACAAATGTTTTTTGAAATGTGAAATTTCAAGAAAAATTTCTATGAAATTCATCACTCATTTTCACTATGCATCCCGTGAAACAAGATACACTTCTAAGAAAAAGTTTGTCTTGATTTTGATAAACTGTTATTCTAATGAAATAATCAAATGGTGCCTTTAGAGTACACTATTTATAAGTAAAAGGATTCTATCACACTTATGAAATTTGGTTTGTCTCTATTACTATGAAATAATACATAGCTAAAAAAATCTCTGCAAAAACTTTTAAAATTATAAATTCTCGTTTTTATTTCAATATAGTTTTTTATAGTTATAAATTATACAAATAAAAAAAGTTGAAAACACTCTAGTTCAAAAAATACCTTCTTTTTTAATACTCATTTTTCCTGGCAACAAAATACAACTGTCAAAAGAACCTTGTGTAACACACCACACTCCCCCCTTCTGGTTTTCCCCCACCATTGTATGTTTCTGTCCATGACAGTCTGATTTGCTCTGGACACACACATTCTCCCTTCACAAAGCTTAAATATATATCAAATGTATATATTTGGCTGCTGCGAAAAGAATAGAGATAACCAATTTTATTAAGCCAAGTTGTTATTTAACAATTTGTATTGTCTCCCTTATATCTCGCTGAGAAATTTTTTCACTTAAATTAGTGCACAATTCCTTTTAATTTAACAAAAATTAGCTGGTAACTATCAAATAATCCCTTACTTGTTGGGTTGGCCAAAAAGTCTGTTTAGTTTTTTCCATAAAGTAAAGACAAATGTTTCATTTTCACCAAAAAGTTTATTGATTTGGATATTTTGGGTATATTGTTATTGCCCCAGTGGTATGACATTGATTGTTCTCAGTTGATGTCTCGGTTCCATCGCTGTCAACTTTGGCTGGTCCACCTGACCGTGGATCATCGTCCAGCAAGAAATCTCCAGCTCAAAACTTTGCAAACCACTTTTGACAAGTTTGGTCAGTCATGGCACCTTCTCCATACACTGCACAAATCTTTTTTTCTGTATTTCATTTGCGTTTGTATCTTTCTTAAAATAATAAAGCATAATATGCCAAAAATGTTGCATATTTTCTTCCATTTCCAATGTGAAAATGGCTACACAAAAATTAACCAATTTTGATAAGTTTTTTTAATGCATGTTGATATGACAGCTCTCACAATGTAATCTAACAAATTGTTTTAAATGAAGTTAAAACAGCTAAGTGCTACTAGAGCCGTTTTACGGAGAAAACCAAATGAACTTTTTGGCCACCCCAATATTTAAATGTCATTAGTAATTTACCAAACAACTTTTTTTAAATCCAAAGTTAATATTCCTTGTAGCTTAGGTTTTTTAAATGTAAGTTTTAGTTTGCACGAGAAAGACATATCTTCATGTACTTATTTATATGTTTGATGTTTAACATAACTTCATGATCTAACAGTGCAATTACAAAGATTAATGGAGAAAAACAATTTTAGAATATATTCCCCCAAGATTTGGAGCAACACAGTGGACAGAGTAGAAAAAGCTGTTCCACAGTCTGTAGGCAGGTTCTTTCATATGAAGATGTCTGATGGATCAAGAGTGGGCTGGACAGATCAGAGAACAGTGGAAGGCGAAAAGGTAGACCCCAGGGGAAGGGATGCGGAAGGAGACTTTTGAAGTTGCTAGTGGTGGTATAGTAAATAAAGCATGCTATTATCAATGTGATTTTAGGATGGAATTCGATGACAGGAGTTTCGTAGTCACTTGCCTTTACACGTGCCCAAATGCATTAAGAACTCCAAGGAAGAAAAATTATTCAGGGTAAGGAAAGAAGGGGTGGGGGGTTTACCTGACAAGTCAGTGAGGAATCTCTACATAATAAAAACAGTCAGAATCAACACACCACAGTAGACACTGCTGGTGGGAAAGGAGAATGATTGTTTAAAAGAGTAGGATCTGACTTGAGACTCAAATATGAGGGTAAGATATATATGAAAGTAAGATGCAACTTAACATTGAGAATATAGCCAATTTAGATCTAAACTGACTTTGTAATAAAAATCATGTTTCCATTTCCTGAATTCCTATAGGAAGTCCTGTCTAATTTGCTATCTTATTTTATAAATTGCTTATATTTTTCTTCCTTTATTTATATACTTGGAAAAGAGTTTCTTGACTTAATATCTCTGTTACTTTATTCCCTTTGATGAGTATAGTCAGTTGTATTTGTTGAAATAGTGGTTAGCTAACTAGCCCCAAGAGTGAGTTCTATTATATACTTACAAAACTTAAAATAATGTTGATAGCAAGTAGCTCTTTTAACTGAGATGTGTATGTTCAAAATTTAAGAAAAGCTTGTAATTTGGTTTTGAGGTTACACCTACAAATCTTATTACATTCATAATTTTTATGCTTACATTTGAGTGCATAAACATATAGGTGTAGATAAAATGCTTATAGTGGATTTTTTTCATGTTCTCTAGAACTTACCAACTTATAATTGCATAAAAACTAATATAGCCTTTAAATAGAACCTACTAGTAAGAACATGTGTTATTTCCTCTACAGTTATCCGAAGCAATGTCACTGAACATTATTTGAGAACATCTTTGTTAAGAATATTGAGTAAGTTGTATCGTATAAGAAGGAAGAAATTGCCTTTTTGTCTTGCATGTCTACCTCTTTGGTTTGCACATGTTATACTTTATATTTGTTTTTGTCAATCAGTACTTTGGACATTTTGGTAAGTCTGTGTATAAGATTGCTGTCTTTCCCTGATATTCCAAATTCTCTAGGTTTGGTTTTTTGGGGTTTTTTTTTAGCGTCTCCACAAATTTCCTTCTCTTCCATCACTCAAACTTTAGTTTCCAGGGGTAAACCAAATGTGGGAATTAAGATATGCAATTAATTTAAACGAGTCTTAAGAGCTCTAAAAATATAAAGGAATCTGTTCTTTGCTTCTTATAGTTGAGACAGTCACAAATTAGGATATTCAATATCTTTTAGTTTCAGCACCCCCTGCTCATTAGACAAGAGACTAGAGAGAGAATTTACACAACTGGTGTGAAAAAGAGGAAAAACAGGTACTTCTTTCTTCTACTTTTCCATAAGGAAAGAAATGAAGTGTCAAACTGCATGAATTTTCTGTTTGTGAAGTACATATACACATTTTTGTGTTATTAAATTTTTCTTATTTCTTTTTGCCAAAGTCAAGGTAAATGTGACCTCTTTAAAGTTTGCTGAGTTAGAGGAATTACTGATTTTTAAAAAATTATTTTTGGAATAATTAATGCATCTTTCAGACTCTAGTTTATAAAGTTTCCAAGGAATCCTGGCTGAAGAGGAATGACATCAATTCACACAGCTCTTCGGCCAACAGTTTCGCTTACCTTGACCTCTTTGCGGTGTTTAGGATGGGAAACTCTCAAAAACTTTATTTTTGAGAGCCAGATGCTACTGCACCTAAAAAACATTTAAAAATGAATCCTTGATGAACACACAATGGTAAATATCAATGGCACAATAGTAATATATTTCCTGGTGACTATTAACATAGCATTCTTCTATTAGGATAATAATTGACAGAGGTCATTTCCCCCTTTCAGTCAGTTTCTCGTGTTTCTTTTCTTTTTCTTTTCTAATATTAAGACATTTTAATAATTTATTTTTAATGTTAAAAAGAAAAATAAGAAGTTTTGTTACAAGTTCTGGTGACTTGTACTACTTCTATGTGTTTCTTTTTCCTGGTCAAAATCATGTGAGTTAACGTAAGGACCCAAAGTCAATCTGTAATATCTCTCCCTTGTTTCCATATGCCATCCCTTCTCCTGTCCTATCCTCATTGCAGCATTCTTGCTTTCTCTCTGTGCATCAGCTGAAGAACCATCCTTTAAACACTGCCTTTTAGTTTGACACTCACGTATACAATATTGTAAGTAACACATGGAGATACCCAGCTCACCAGAGGCTGATGGTAGATATGAGAGCTGATCTGGAGCCTCTGATCCCCTCTACACCTGGAAAGCATATGTTTCAGTGGTAGTCTGGCCAGTCTCCAGAAATTATCAATTATTAAAACTTAACTTTATTTAGGAAGAGTAACTCAATTTATTGAATGGACTGTAAGAGATATGAATCAATGGCAATATGTACCCTGTAAATTTAGCTGTAGAGGATTCAGATTCTTTATACTTATCTGGCAGGGGAGATACCATGATCACGAAGGTAGTTTACCTGGGGTGAGGCTTCTCCATTGCACTCCGGATGTGCTGACTCCTGCAATTTCCCCAAATGTGGGAAACTCTGCTGCATAATTTGTGGTAGTGGGGGACTGCATTCGTGCTCTTCCTTGAGGAAAAGAAAAAAATTCATATTCCTGAAAAAATATATATAGAAAGAGAGATTTTAGTACAAAATGTAAGTATTTTACAAATACAAGCAGGAATAAATCCACTGAGTTATTTTTAGTAATGACAAAATAACAAAAAATTTTGTGAAGTAATCTATTGAGTGTGATCTAGATTAATGTGAAAGCATTTTTTGAAAGTTTTTTGGAATGAGCATATGATTTCCATATTTTAAAAATATAACAACTAATTTCTAACAGATTAATTTTAGTTCTATAATATAAACTATGAAGAGGTTTAAAGTCAAAAGTTCTCTCCAAAATTAGATTGAAAGCTTACATACCTAGAAATCGAGAGTTGCGTAGACTCCAAAAGTTTCTCATAGTGTCCAAGGTTTTTCTTTTACAACAGTTTTTTTTTTAAGTTACAAACAAATTGTCACTCTTTAAAAGTCCAGCTTCTTTTAAACTTGATATTTATGCTTCAACACATTAGTCTTTGGAATCTTGAAATCAGGTCACCTTAACTCAAGAACAATTTTTAAAGCCTCTTTATTAGGGAAAAAGTAAAAAAACAAAATACAAATGTTCCCCAGGTACCAGATTCACAGCATTCATAATTATCCACATGTGGTCAATCATACTTTATCTATCCTTCTAACAACCCCTCTTCTTGCTTAAATTTTTTAAAGTAAATCTCATCATTACCCCTGTAAGGAATTTGGTATGTAGTCCAGAAGCAAATTCTGACTAGCTTAGCTCTTCATTCATTCATTGATTGATCGATCTATTGACTTTCTTATATATTAAACATTTTTTGAGCATACAGTGTCTACTGTATTAAGCCCTAGAAATTGATTGGCAGGACAAGGTCATTGGGATCCTTTCTAAGATGTTCTCGTATGGTTGGAAATGTAAACTGCTTACAAGTCAGATCATATCACTCAACTGCTTAAACTCTATCAATGATGCTTCATGAACTCCTGGATCATCCTTAGGATGGCATTTGAAACCCCTTATAATCTTACCCCCTCAAACTCTCCACACTTAACTCTACCCACTGGACCAGGAGCACTCTAAACTCCTTCTATGTGGAAGTAGTTATCCAAATATGCCTTTCTTTTATTTTCTGTACATCCTGGCCTCCCTCCTTCTGGGCTCTTCATTCTCAAAATCAAACTACTTCTCATGCAGTTTTCAAGACATGACATTATCAACACTTCGAGAAAACCTGTATGCCACTCTCAGCAAACAGCTAGGTGTCCATTCTCTGTGTTTCCAGAATCCCTTTTGTATGTCTCAATTGTAGCACAGCTTTCACATATGTTATAGCTTGATATTGTTCTGATTCTCTAATATTTTTTCTTTAGAACAGTCTCTCCATTTTAGATTTCTGTATTCCCAATATTTACAACAATTCAGAATATACAATAAGCACTTAATTCATGTTTTTTCTTGGAATATGTTTATTACATAAAGAAACTGTGGTCATTTCTGGAGTTATATTACTGTGGTTCCTATCAATGACCCTAGTTTGTCATGATTTCACAGGGCTAGCTGAGGCACATGGAACCATTGAGAGTCATCTTATTCAAAGGAAGGCAACGAAGTATACGTTGTATTTATAGAAATACCAGAATAATCATTGCAACATTTGGATATCAGCTCTGTCTTTTCAGAGCCTTCATTACAGTATTATTTGACAAAATGAAGGGATGCCATGGTCACTGAAAGAAGTTCACAGAATACCAAAATAATGACCAAAAAAAGAAGCCTAACCTGAAGTGAATGACATCAAATCCGCTTCCCCCCAATTTTTGCCACTTAACTTTAACCTCTTTTTTAGTACATTTTTCTTACTTGTCTTTTACTTCTGTCTTATTTCTAATGCTCTAAAGAATCAGAAGGAAAACAAACATATATGTAAATAGGAGATCAAATAAATGGAAGGTGCATCAGCAGGGCCCCTATAGCAAATGGAAAAGAGTGTCTGAATCAATACATCTGTAATTATGAGTAGCTGGGAAGGCCCCAGAGATTATCTAGTCCAAATCCCCTTTCAAAGAGGTTAAATGATTTGTCCAAATTCCCACCCTCCTTTTAAAATTTCAATCAATCTTGCAATCTTTCTGAGGTTATTGGCGAAAATGGAAGATAGCTGAATAGCTAAAAGAGAATAATTTACCGTAACGGAGTCAACGTGATTTCTGTACAAGAAATTATGTGTTTTGGTGCGACTAGACTTGTTTGAGGGGATAAACAAGCATGACTAAGGAGATTAGGAAAGAATTTATATTTAAACTTTCAAAAAGCTTTTTGAGAAGTTCTTACATCAAACTAAACAATTCTCATAAGAAACTGGCTTGAAAAGAAATAAGGAGAAATTTGAGTAGTTAATAAATCCTAATTATGTGTTTTACTGAGTGTCCTTGGGCAAATTATTTTACCTTGCTTATCATCATTTTCCCACAAATAGTAAAGGCAAAGTGATTTTACCTAACTCATCAAGCTACTGAGAGGTATGGATAAAATGATAATACTCTTATAATTAAAGCTAACATATTAGGATATGTCAGACACTAAGTATTTAACAAACATTGTCTCACTTGACCCTCACAAGTCCCCCATGTGGCAAATACTGCTATTATCTCTCCACTGTTAAGAGAATGGAGGCATGGAGTATCGAAGTAACTTGTCCTGAGTCATGAACCTAGTTATTTGTGAAGTCAGGAACTAAACCAAATAAAACTGGTTCTAGACCCCTTACTCTTAGCCAGTCAGTCTCATACTCTTGTGCTATTAATATCCATAAACCCCCTTTCATGCATAGCCTAGGTTCATAAGGGCATAAAAATAGTAGTTATCAATATTTTTGTACTTTGTCAAGTGAGAGAACAAATGGAGGCCTCATATTGACTGAAGACCTACTTTAAGCATGTGGCATTCTCTTTACAACAGCTTGGAAGGCCACAGAAACCCCAGGAGTTTCTATGGTTTGACCATGGTCAGAAGTCCAGATAGGTCAGAACTGGGATTCAGAGGACATGGATCTTGTTCCTAAACCCATGACACGTTTACTATAGTCCAGCCTGCACTCTTATTTGGATTCACCACGTGCTAAATTATTTAATACTTACTTAGCATTTGTATCCTACCTCTTTTTCTATTTGTTGTCTGGTT